>CM048755.1:446287422-446587422 GCA_026315105.1 Locusta migratoria | reverse complement strand
TGAGATTTTGTAATCCTGCCTTCGGGTGTTATTCATCTCTAATCTGAAGGGCCTTCTTAGTTAGAATGTGAAGCGCGGACGTCTTTTGCATAGGATGCTGTTGGGAAGTTGCGTGAATATACCTGCCTATACTGGTAGCTTTTCCATATACCCAATGGCCTAGTTGGCCTTCTGGCTTCTGGTAAACGTGTACTAGGAAAGGGAGCGCTCCATTTTTTTGTATCTTCATGGTGAATCAAATCTTGTTGTACTGTTGATTAAGATGTTGGCTCAATGAAGGATCAAATTGATAGGTTGCACACAGCTGGAATCCATTAAATCGTCTGTGAGTGCAGCCAAGTGTACATAGGAGAAACTGGGTGGCTGATCAACACAAGGTTAGCCGAGCATGAGAGGTACATTCAGCTGGGACAGCATACGAAGATGGCAGTGGCAGAACACCAGGATGAGTGCGGCAAACATATAGGTTTCCAGGAAGACACCACACTGGCAAAACAACTCCTCATTTTGAAAAGGAAAATCAGGGAAGCAATTGAAATAGCCAGGTGACCTGGAAATATGAACAGAGACGACAGGTCTGGACTTTCGGCATCTAGGCTGCTCTCAGTAACAGCGCTGCACGACGACACCGCATGCAATCCATTTCAAATGGGCCCGTCCAGAGACAACAGTGGCTGCGTGCACAGAGCAAATAGCATGCCCTAGCCAGCAATAGGCAACATTTCTGCATCACCTGCCCCTCATTCGTTATTTTCAACCAATAGTAGACAATAATCCAAGACTCCCTTTTCCACCAATAGGAAGAAATAAAGTAAACGCCAATAAAAGAGAACTGAAATCTCCAATCACAGTTAGGCAACAGTTACTTCCACCATTAAGTTCCCAGCTTTCCATCGTCCAGCAGTAAACGTGACACCCAGAAGAAGGCTGCTTGCAACAGTGGCCAAAACATCGGTGAAATTTGAGATATTGACGATGCAGTCCAGTGCCCAAAAGAAATTTATGAACAGTGACAATGGCCGCTGTAAGAGTCCTTCCCTTTGCCGCACCATATATAAAGTCCGGACCAACTGTGTCTGCTACTAAAAGACATAATTTTATTAGGAGGACGCATGGATGTGATGGGGCACAAAATTAAAAGAAAACTTTACTTATGTTGTATTAGATGGCTGATAACGTTGTAGTAGTACGTAGATACAGGATCTTGCAGCAGTACAGTTCACCTTATACATGACAATGAAAAGGTGGTCTAGGTTAAATGTTGAACTCTTGTAGTTAACTTTACAAATGTTTTATTTTCTTTTCACACTTAATGTTAATATTGCACAATAGAAAATAACCAGCAGCAGATTAGAAAGCTGCTTATGGTCTCCCAACCAGTTACAGAGTGCCGTAACATGGCTTCCACTCAAACATTTACAGAGTAACCCTGTAATAAGACCAATGACAATGTTTTGCAGTTTTAAATTAAACAACGTTCTTTTACTTTAAGTACGCCAAAATATGTAAATTAAGGTATTACATTTAGGCTTTAACTATTTAGCTCAATGTGTGTACATGTTTCATGAAATTTGCGTTTAATGTAATACGCAAACTAAGTCGTGTTTTGACTTGTGTTAAATTTACTGTATTGATGATTTTGAAGTGCACACATATATGTTTTGACAATATTGTTCAGGTGTACTATTATTTTGACTTGTAATTTTAGTGTATTTTAATTTGTGGTTTATTTTTTTTTTTTTTATAAATATGGATTTGTATAAAGTCATAGTAATTTTGTTAATTTCGGCAATAGTTTCTTAGTACCAAATAGATTGTTGAAGTGAGTGTTGAAATGATAAAAAGTATTTGATTTAGGATCCAGTGATATAAAAAACATGGTCCGCACTAATTTATTTAAACAAAAGGTAAATATGTGATAATGTTGTGCAATAGTTATAACATGTAATGTTGTTCTTTTTATATTAATATTCATCTTTATAGGATCGGCATATTCCATAACTATGTGCAATGTATTTTTAGTGTTTGTAGCGATTATTTACAAAAGTATCCAAACTGAATGTTATGTAATGAGATAGCCAAAGTAAAGTTTAAACCAACATACTATCTCTTAAACATCTTTTACTAATAGTATTGATAGTATTTTAAATACAGTGCAAAAATGTGATATTTAAATGTCCAGTGGTAAAGTTTTATCAAGTGTCCAAGATGTTGTGTTTGTGATGTTGGTAATGGATTTGTAAGGAGTGTGCAACATAGCAGTAAACGTAACACCCAGAAGAAGACTGCTTGCAACAGTGGTCGAAACATTGACGAAGTTTGAGATATTGACGATGCAGTCCAGTCCCCAAAGGAATTTTATGAACGACGAAATTTTATACAGACAGTTACATTCCTCTTGTTTTTAAGGTAGAGTGTGCAAAATTTCATCAATATCACAACAAAACTATAGATTTTTATGTAATAGAAATGCAGGGTCACATTGAAAAAAGCACTTTGTTGTTCTCAAATATTCCAGTTTTATTTCATACAACGCTTGTTCTGAAAATAACGGGGGGGGGGGGGGGGAGGAATAAGGAGGGGGGGGGAAAGGATCTGTGAAATCGGTCAAGCTGTTCTTAAGTTATGGCGCAACCAAGGTATTTAGGGATCCATTTTTATGTTGCAAAGTACCCTCCCCCATACACTATATGAAACTTTAGGTAGACGGTGACGTTCCTCTTGTTTTGAAGGTAAAGCGTGCGAAATTTCGTGAAGAACGGAATGAAACTGTAGATTTCATGAGTCTGTAGGAGAAGTATGCTCCGCCATGCACTTATCACAAAATAGTTTCTTAGCTGACATTTTCTACCTATAAACTACATTCCTGCCAATTTTCATCTTCATAGGTGAATTAGTTTTTGAGATTTCGTGTTTCAGTGAGTGAGTATTTTTTCGCTTTTATAGAGAGATTAAGAAAACAGATTGCTTAATTTTGGATGCAAGGGAATTAAGGGAGACTTGCAGACAAAAATAAATAGTAACATGCAAATCTATAATGCTAACTTTATTGGATACAAGTTCATGCCCGATGTGACAATTTTATGGCATCTACAGCGAAACTGTTGTGAGTGGTAGACATCTTTTCGTTTCATCATTTTATACGTGTGTGTGAGGGGGGGGGGGGGCAGTTACAAAACGCTTCATAAATGTCCGAAATTACATGCAAACTTTGTGGCAGGTCCCTAACTACTCCCATTTTCCAATAATTGACGCTTAAATCTGTGTATTCTCACGCAGTGGCGTCTCATTATTTATGACGTCATATCTGAGCTATGTCTCGTGCTCTTTTGTTTATGGGTCAGAAACCTTTGTGGGCGTATGATGAACAGTTCACCAAAGTTTCATTGCAACCGAATGAATGGTTTATTTTGGGTGGATGAGATAGCTGGGACTGTCCCAGCTATCTTGTCCACCCAAAATATCTCTGGAACAATAACAGCTATTGGAAAACGACTTTCACCAGTATTAATGTATGGCTGGGGCCCATGAATGTACATATTTGGAAACATTCTAAAAGAAAGCAAATGTGTTTTTAACACAAACTTACGTTTTTTTTTAAATGGACACCCTATATTTTTTCTTCAGCAATCCATTGCATGACAAATGACATAAACAATGGCGTTGATTGCATCGCAATATTTCAATTACATCCTGAGATATTGCGATGCAAAGTGGACGCTTGAAAAACCCGAAATGCGCTGCTTGCGCATGTCCTGAGGCTCAGTTGTGAACCCCATGCTGCCCATAATCGCGATGTGATTGGCATGCATAATCACACTTCCATACTTACCAAGAGGTCCGAAACGAATAATACGGTCTGCTGCCATCCTGCATTAAAGTCGTACATTCCAGCAGGTATTTATCCCATAGGCTAGGGGTAATGTGGTTCTGTAACATATCTGTGTACCGCAACGTTAGTCACAAAGTTAACTTCACTTATCGTTAATCCGTTACTAAAAAGGTAATGCCGTTCAATGTTAAAACTTTACTTTACTGTAGATCTAGCGCAAGTGACAGTGAATCATTCACTCATAACAGTAAAATTCATGTTGATGGTTTTAGTGAAACAAGCAAGTGGACTAAAGGTTTTACCGTTGTTTAGGTAAAAATGTTTTGATTTGGGAAGTTCAGGTAAGACATAGAAGATGAATGTAAACATGTTTAACCAATTAGTTTTATTATCACATAATTATCAATGTTATATTTATCTGATGTTTTACATGACAAATGTTTCTGAACATCACTGGGTAAAATGGCCCTTTGTAGAAACTTGCACTGTGATAGCAACGCTACATACTAAAGATAGCGCTCACATATCATGCTCAAAGTGATAACAATTGGCTTGCATACTTAGGGTCACTCTGCGGATGAAGGATGCCCTACTTTGTGCTACTGTTTCCTCTTTGATGGCTGTACAAGCATCAATAATACATTGCTTCATGTCCTCTGGTGTTGTTGGCTCATGTTGGTAAACAGCATCCTTCAATGCTTCCCAAAGAAAAAAATCCAGCGGTGTAAGGTCTGGAGATCGGGCAGGCCACCTAACTGGGCCACCACGTCCAATCCACCTACCACCTACCAGCAGAATAACTAATAATGACAGGTAGAGACAAGATAAAATTCAGATTTGTATAGCAAATAAAACAATTTTGATATAGAGGACTTGGTTAATATCAAATATAAAATAAAATGTTAGCAAGTATGTCTGCATCTATATTCCGGAATTCCGCACACACACACACACACACACACACAGAGAGAGAGAGAGAGAGAGAGAGAGAGAGAGAGAGAGAGAGAGAGAGAGAGAGAGAGAGAGAGAGAGGGGGGGGGGGGGTGGGGGGGGACTGGAGTGATGCCTCAGTATGGGTTAATATCTCTCTCTCTCTCTCTCTCTCTCTCTCTCTCTCTCTCTCTCTCTCTCTCTCTCTCTCTCTCTCTCTCTCTCTCTCTCTCTCTCTCTCTCTCCTTCCTGTATTAACACTACCTGCTTCAGATTCCACACTCATGAGCAATATTTAATTATTGATTGACAAGTGTGTTGTTAGCTACTTCCTTTGTTGATGGACTACACTTCCTGTTTATTCTTCTAAAAAATCTGACATTAACGTTTCCCACAATTTTTGTTTGTTCTACTTTGTCATTTTTGATGCACCCTCTCAGATATTTTCCTGAAGTAACTACTTCTGCTAATTGTAATTCTACAATAGTGTAGTTATTACAGGAAAGAAGCTTTTTTCTATGTATTTGCATCATTTTACATTTGTGGTCACTTGGCACTCCCTGTACAAAGGGTCAGTATTCTGCAGATCATCCTGTATTTCACTATAGTTTTCTAACATTGTGACTTCTCAATGTAATACAGCATTGTCCACAAAAGCACCATGAAACATCTGATGTTACATAACAGGCCATTTGTATAACTGTGGTCCTCACAGAATGCAACATTGAGGAGTACTGCCGATATCACAGCCAAATTTATGTGGAAGATAACACGCACAAAGATCATATCACTGAAAATAAAGCCCCATATGAAGTGAAGAAGACTAGATTAGTTGTTTGTTCCATAGATCCGTATTGAGGAGATCCTCGTGCATGTGGAACGTCAATATTTATTTATTTATTTATTTATTTTTTTACAAGCTGATAATATAATGATACTAAGGCTGGTAACGCACTAGGCAGCCAGGCTGCGGCAGCCAATGAAACAATGGTGGTATACGGCAGGTCGCGCACTGGGCTGCCAGGAATTGGTGGCTGCGGCAGCCATCAAAACCCGGCCGACTGCACGGCAGCCAGCTGGCTGCGGGCAGCCAGTGCGAACAGCGAGCCTCGCAGTGAACGCGTGTGGCTGCCAGCAATCTCCGCACACGTGACCAAGCAGCCACATATTGTTTCCAAGTTGTCATTACGTTCGACACACAGAAATTTATTCATGAAATTCAAAGATGAAGAGAAATCTGGGATGTTTCTTGTGAGCAGTATAGTGATCGTGATGTGAAGAGGAGTACGTGGGAGGAATCGCAAATGTAATTGCCATATTACTCCATGCCCAATTATTTTCAAATATTATTAACAAAGAATTATCATATTTGTTTCTGACTCACCTGAGAGTAATCAACAGTTTCTCTTCCAACATTATACAAGCTCGCATACGAGTATCGGTACCCGTAATGGAATTTATTATATTTTCCAGAAGGTTATCAAAAGATTTGACTGACATCCTTGTATAGTTAAAAAAGTGATCTGGGTAGTGTTGAAGATCCTTGAAGTAATTTTTAAATAAACCCTTAGAGTGCCGCTCCGCAAACAGTGGATGATTCCAGTATCTCTTATTTGCTTTGCGTTTCTTTTGAGACAAAAGGTGGACGACTATCAAATCTTCCATATTGCTCTGCCGATTGGGCACAGCTGGCCGCCACCAACTGGCTGCTCAGTATTTTGGCTGCCGCAGCCTGGCTGCCTAGTGCGTTACCGGCCTAATAGTATGGATACAGATACATCATTTGGTTCTATTTAAAAATTTGTCAGTGGAGTAGGAGGAGTTGGCCACTAGAAAGTCTTTTAGGCTCCTCTTAAATTGATCTTTATTTCTAGCTAAATTTTTTATGGTTGCTGGTAAATTATTGAAAATATGTGTTCCTGAGTAGTGGATCCCTTTTTGAACTAAAGTGCTTTTAAGTCCTTGTGTAGATTAGTTTTGTTCCTAGTATTGTAGGTATGAACTGATCTGTTTGTTGGGAAAAAGGGTATATTATTTGCGACAAATTTCATTGAGGAATAAATGTACTGAGAGGTAGTAGTTACTATACCCAGTTCTTTGAAGAGGCTTCTGCAGGATGTCCGTGAATTTACACCACAAATAATACGTATTACACACTTTTCTATTCTGAAAACTTTTGCTTGACTTGAAGAGTTTCCCCCTAAATATTATACCATATGACATTATGGAATGAAAGTAAGCAAAGTATGCAAGCTTTTTTATTTTTCTCTTGTATGTCTGATACCACTCGTATAGCAAATACAGATTTGTTAAGCCGTTTCTGCAGTTCTGTGGTGTGCTCCTCCCAACTTAATTTATTATCAAGCTGTAATCGCAGGAATTTAATACTGTGAACCTCTTCTGCCTGCTCTTCTCAATACTATATGCATATATTGGATGGAAATCTCTTACATGTGTAGTAGCAGTAGCAGGTGGTGTTTTCCTGACAACTGTTCTGCAGACATTGAGCTGACATTTTCAATTGACGAGAGATTGGGTGAACAAGGAGGCCGAGTCATAAATGTAATCCAGTTTTCAGGGCATTGTGTTATCCTATCGCAATGTGTCCATCAGCAAGCTCCAAATATGTGAAAGGACGACATGTTCCAACACTAACACTGGCTGGTTTGTGTACTGAGTGGTGTGGGAGTAGAATCCAATAACATTATACTGGGTGTAGGACTTTTTTGCCAGTATGTAAGGCAGCAGTTTGATAGTTTTTACCAGGTTGTCCCCAGAATGTAATATAACCATGCTGGTGCTGCAGATGGAACTGTGATTGCAAAAATATTGTTACTGGTGAATACATAAGATGATATTAACTTTACACATGCCTTTGTATTTTCACATCATGTTAACTGAGAATTTATAATTAATTCTACAAACTTTGTTTACTACACATGCTACTGATATGAAATGTACGTTTAACTGAAAGGTGTCTTGCTGTCATCTGTAAAAAGAATGTTTTTCCCTATGACTGACACTTATTGAGGAAGTTAATGATGTATTTTACCAACAAAGTAATGGTTCTGATGACTTTTTTTCTAAAAGCTTAGCCCTATATTTTGTTCTATCTGTGCTCTTTATACTCTGACTGTTAGGTATGATAGGAATAATATGCATAACTAAAGACTACTTCCAAAGACCTGTAACTTATTTAGAAGAACTGTATTGTCTGCAGTAACAAAAGTATTAGCATACTAGAAGAATACACGTGTCATGTATTTCTCCTCGTTATGAGCCTGAAGCACTACTTCTGTGAATTCTACTATGGCTGATTGTGTAACTGTACCATTAAGGCTTAAAATTGCAGATATAAGATAAAACAGTGAAACATATGTTAATGTTGGTAATTCATGTTTCAGGTCACTTGGTGGGGAAGTACTAGTTCACAGTAACCTTGAGGATGCGATGAAAGACTTGCACAGTAGAGAAGATATAGAAACTGCATGGGTTATTGGCGGAAGTTCGGTTTATGATGTGAGTAGTATAACTTGTTTTTACTGCTATTTTGATAAAAATCATGTGTTACATGTAAAAATAAAAAATAAATAATTAAAAATTAAAATTCGCGTGGAAACCTATTATATAGAATATGTAGGCTGCATTCAATTCAGGCATTCATTTTTCTGTGTAACTCTTCATTTTATTTTTCTTTCTTTTCTACATCTACATACATACTCCGCAATCCACCGTAAGATGCATGGCGGTGGGTACACTGTACTGCTACTAGGCATTTACTTTCCTATTCCACTCCCAAATAGAACGAGGGAAAAAAGAATGCCTATATGCCTCCGTATGAGCCCTAATTTCTCTTATCTTGTCTTTGTGACATAGCTGTTTTGCCTTTATGGCATTGTCAAATGGTCTGCAAAAGTATAAATAAGTTTTTTCACAAATACTTTTCGAAATGAAATATAGGACATTACCATAATTCTAAATGAATTACTTACATTTTATCTTTTGTTATTACATGAAGCATCTGTAGCTCTATATGATATTATGCGGGTACATTTTTCAGAAAATCATTTATCATTATTTATTAGTTAAATGACTTTTCTATTTGACTGCTCTTGTGATGCTATATGTTTACAAAGATTTTACATTCTGAATGTCATGGTGACATCAGTTATGATCTACTTTGTATCTCTGGTCTCCGAGATGTTTATTTTCAAATTTTGTGATATCTTAGACTGCAAGTATGCATACAGAGACACCACACAATTCAGAATACAAAATCTTTTTAAGCATATTCACAGCCTAAGATAACACAAAATTTGAAAATAAACATCACAAGAACTGTCAAACAGAAAAGTCATTTAACTAATAAATAATTATAAACAACTTTCCAACGAATGTACTTGCATAATATCATATAGAGCTACAGATGGTATATGTAACAACAAGAGATAAAATGTAAGTAATATATTTAAATTTATGGTAATGTCCTACATTTTGATTCGAAAAATATTTGTGAAAAATAGCAGTATTCGAAGTTAAAATAATTCATCAAAATGTCATATTATGATGTGATCCTGTCAACAACTGCAAAGAATTTTATGAACACCTGGTGTAGCCAGAGTATGTCACATATCTTTTACTGATCTTACACATTCCTTTAATTTCCTGGTGGGTCTAAAAACAGTTTCCATGCCATATTTTCTTAACACTCTCCCAATGTGATCTGTGATCTTACAGATAAATGGAAGAAAAACTTTACAACTGGTGACATTCCTCATTGATCCTAGTTCTCTCCCTAGGGTGCATGGCTTACTCTCCCTGTTAGCATATCCTTTCTTCTTGAACATCAATTGTAGGTGTTTAATCTCATCTTCCAAGTATACTGGTTCACATATTTTGTATACCCTTTCTGCTAATGTTTTCATCACACCCCTTTTTTGCTTTAGCTGGTGGTTACAATTTTTATGCTGAAATCGGTCAGTATGTGTATCTTTTCTGTACACCCTGTGGCCCCAATTTACTGTCGTGTCGTTTGATCACACACACATCTAAAAATGTTCAGTTGCCCATTACTCTCTGTCTTCATAGTAAATTGAACTTTTGGACTGATGCTGTTAAGATGCAACAGGAAGCCATCCAGTTCCTATACGCCATGTGTCTGTATAACAAAGATAACATCCACATAGCGATACTGGCAGTCTGCAGCACCCATTGTTCAAAAGTCTCCATGAACAAGTTAGCCACAGCCCAACTAAGAAGGCATCCCATAGCCACACTGTCAATCTGTTCATAAACATTGTTTTTGTATTGAAAGTAAGTTGTGGTGAGGCAGTGTCTGAATAAAGCCACAATATCACTAGCTCACTCGATCTGTACTTTTAGTTTACTGCTTCACCTCTGAGGATGCTTTCCACAGTTGAAGGTGAAATGCCAGGGGAAAGATTTCTACATGGACCATGGTATCTCAGCTTGGAAGTTTCAAGTAATGACAACTCCTGCCATAAAAGCCTTCATTGTATGGGTAAATTTCGTTCTTTGAGGAACTGGAGCTCGAAAAATTCGAGGTGCTGAAGCTAAGGGTTTCTTAAACTTTCTGTCTTCTTTTGCATTTATCTGTTTTATATCATTTCATATTGAAATTTTAGAGCCAGTTGAAATTTTAACTGGTTGTCTGGAAAATTCCTCTCCACAGCTCAAAAAGCCATGGAAAATATTAATAGTGTCAGAGATGTGAAGTTATCTCAAACTGATGAAGATTTTGATGAAGTTTAGTGCTCTTCCAAAAAATTTCCATAGATTTTTCAAAAACTTGATTACTGCATTATACCACATGCTTTTGTCAGTACACAGGTTACTACCAGAGAGTTTATTTTGAGGTTTTAGATGCTATGATTCAGTGTTTTGAGGATTGATTTTCTAAAGCTGCTGTGGCTCACCTCAGATGAACACATCTTTTCTTTCCAAAACAAAAGATTGCAGTTATGTAATAGAATTTGAGAAGAATGACTATTATACACAAAAAATTAAATTTCCACATAAATGTATTAGACATGTGTGAATGAAATAATTAGTTCTTTGGATGTACTGAAGATTTAATGCAATTTTTTTCCAAATATGCACATTGGCAAATTGATCCTAGAGGTGATGAAATTGATAACGTTGCTGTAACTATACCAGTTTCCAGATGTACTGCAGAATGTTCCTTCTCTAACTTTAAAAGATTAAAAACTTACCTCCGCAATATCATGAAGCAGAGACCAAATGACAACACTACTATGTGTTCGTGCATATTCGTAAACAAGAAGCAAAAGAACTTGAACCTTGACACCATGGTGAAAATGGTCATCAAATGATCACTGTTCTCATTAACACATTCTTTGAGTGGGTAATATAAATTACACAAAGATTTGAAATATTAAAAAAGAATGTAGATTGTTGCTTACTTTTTGCAGTACTTCATTAGTGCTGAAAAGCACTATTTGCTCAATCAAAAAATGCATTAACTTCACATGGTTAGTTTTCAACATTTGTCAGCTTTGATCTAGAGCAGGTACAATGATTTTCAGAAATTGGCACCCCTACTTCATCACCTCATAAAATTGTTTTGTCAAGTAGGCTCAACCACATAGATTGTGTATAAAAGACTAAAATATGACGCGTTTCAAGGGTCAAGCCCTCATCATCAGATAAAATATACAAAAATCTTTAAAACCTGAGACAAATAAAATCTAAAACGTAATAAAAGAAAACATGGTTACTTCCCTTATAACCTTGTCTCCGCAGAAAGCTCCTCAGCATACTGTGCTTCGTCAATATTGAAAACAGACCCCAGCACTGGCGGTGCATAACACTAGTGAAGCGCACGGAGTCAACAACACGAATGGGGTGCACGTATGCATATGAAAAACAAAGACCTCTAAATACCAAAGATCATCCACAAGGTAGTGGGTACATTCAGGTGTCGCGAAATCGTTTGTACAGTAAGACAGAGGTTGAAATTTAAAATAAACGACTTGTTATAATAGGTCCACAAAGTTTAAAAAAAAAGCTGTATGTACTGCCTTGAACTTGTTCATTTAATGAAACGTCGCTTTTTGCGTTATGTATTGTAATCTCCAGCTGTTCTAGAAGATCTAACTTTCTTCCCTTATCTTGTTTATGTAAAATCTTAAGGTCATCAACTATGGATATAATTAAGCCTCATAAAATTTCTGTTCACTGTGGGTAAAATAAGGGGAGAAAAATAGTTGGAAAGAAGTATTTGTAACACAGTAAGCCCTTTCAACTAATATGTCTCCCTATTTCACCTATAATATTATGTGGATTATTTGAAGATTGCAAGGTGTCACAACAGCACACAGAAACTTGCACGGGCAAACTGGTGAGGCAGGAAGGAATTGCTATATTCATTTCTGTTGCTGAGGTCATTAACTTAATGCCTTTGTGGTTGTGCTTGATTAGGAGGTAAAGTAAGCTTATTTGAATCCTATTGGTGGATGAAGATTTCACTGTCAGTATTTGGATGATTTGGTTGCCGTGGGTTGGAAAGGGAGTGATATACAGTTCTTCGTTTCAGTCCTTGTGTCAATATCTTGGATTAAATTCCAGTGTCTCATGAAGGGGGGGGGGGGGACATGACGTTGACGGTGATTCATCAGTCGATGACTCCCTTTGGTGCAATTTAGCAGAAGTAGGTACACAACATGCATTCACTACACTCACATAGAGTCCACAAACACATATATGACAAAACTCAAACTTATCTGCAAGGAAAGAGGCCAATATGCAGGGATGAAGATCACCCTTTCTTCTGGGTGACTGAATACTTAAATGCCCATCACATGTGTGATTAAGTTCTATTTGTGCTAGCAACACAGAAAACAACAAATATGTATTTCCTACCAAGTAACCTGTCAAGGATTTTCGTCTACACCTACACCTATTAATGCAGGCTACCTTATGGTGTGTGGTTGAGGGTACTTTGTGTACCATTCTCTCTTTGTAACCTACTTTCTCTGTTGACAGACTGCACTTGTTGAGGATTCATCCAATGAATCTTAGTCTACCATCTGCCTTACCCACAATTAATTTATATGTTCGTTCTATTTCAAATCTCTCCTTATTCCTACTTCCAGGTGTTTCATGGAAGTGCTTGTCCTGCTGTTGCATAGTTAAATATTGGAGGATCTGTCTTTCTATGTAAATGCAACACTTGACATTTGTTTATGTTAAATTGCTACTCCCTACACTAAACATTGATACTCTGCAGAGCCTCCTCCATTTCGCTACAATTATTCAGAGTTGCAACTTCTTGCTATACTGTGCCATCATGTTCAAAACAGCTAATTGAATTTCCAATATTATCTACAAGGTCATTTATATATAAATATATATTGTGAAAAATGAAAGTCCTACAACACTCCTTTGGGTTGCCCCAGGTATCATTTTCACGTCTGAAGACTTCTCCATTGAGAATGAAATGCTACATTATATTAGCTAGAAACTTATTTAATCCAGTCACTCAGTTGGTCTGATAATCCGTGTACTTGCATTTTGTTCATCAGGAGATGGCTCATAACTGTATTGAACCTATTGTGGAAGTCAAGAAACACACATCTACCTGGGATCCTGTTGCTACTTCACTCTGGCTCTAATGGTCAAATAATGTGACCTGGATTTCACATGATTGTTACTTCCAGTAGCCATGTTAATACTTAGAGTTTTCAGAAATGTCATAATACTCAAATGTTGAATGTGTACCAAAATTCTACAACACAGCAACATCAGAGATATATAGGCATATAGGTTTTTGCATCTGTTCAATTACCCTACTTGAAAACAGGAATGACCTGAACTTTTTCCCCACCATTAGGAATTCTTAACGCCTCTAGAGTCCTATAATATACTGCTACTAGAAAGTGCACAACTTCATTCCAATATTCCATGTAAAATCAAATATGTATCCCAAAATTTCTTAATGTATTCTGCTCTGGCTGGTACTCAGAACATTGCTTTTGAAGTCGTTGAATGCCTCTCTCATGGCCCTCTTTATGCTAATTTGGGTATAATAAGATTTCTGCTTGTCAGCAAGACTTTGGCTTTGTTTGTATTTGTAGTGAAGTTTCTTTGCTTCTGTAACAGTTTGCTAACTTGATTTTCGAAATACAGTGAATCTTTACCATCTCTCATAATTTTACTCAGCACGTACTTACCTAACATGTGTTGTACAATGCTTACTGATGCTCAACACTGTTAGTGCTAGAGTTCGTGTTGAGCAGTCAAGTATGCTGAAATCTGTCTCTCTTTGCTTTTGCATAACAGTAAGATCTTCTTACCTTGCTTGATATCTGTATTTATAGCTGTATTCATAGATGCTGTAATGGCCTTAACAATAGCTGATTCCCTGTTCGATGCTGAGTCGAAAAGTTGGGGCCTATTTGTCACCAGCAGGTCTAAAATGTTCTCTCTGCAAGTCAGCTCTATTTTTAACTTGTCAAGGAAATGTTCAGATACAGCACTTAACAACAATATTGCTAGTTCTCTGTCCGTGCCACCTGTCTTAGACATTTGTGTCTGCCAGTCTCTATTTGGTAAGTAAAAATCTCCACCTACAACTATAACATGACTAGGAAATCTACAGGAATTGTTTTCCAAGTTTTTTATCAGATCTTTTCCCACTACTGCTGCTGAGCCAGGGGATATATATAAACATCCAATACAACGTTTAGTAAAAACATCAGGTGATCTATTTAGCCTGATCTTCACCCAAATTATTCCACAATCCGGATCTATAACAATTTCACTCAGTATTATAATCCTTTTTATTCCCTTCAGTGTTCAACTTTTCTCTGTGGTACAGGTTCCATTTTGAGTTTAGAATTTCATTACTATTGACGTCTGGTTTCAGCCCACCTTCCATCCATAAAGGTTGGTTCACACTGGGCCAGTAATTTAGTCAAGTTTCGAGTGATTTAGTAACTAAATGTGTCTGAACAACATAGCTTAGTAAAGCTGATAAGTAAAACATCCAAGTTGGCCTGATTAAGTTGGATAGCAACCGTGCAAGTAGCTTCGCCCATCCCCAGGTCACGTATAACTGGGATGCAACCTGACAGGTGGGAACACCATCTGTTTAATTTTGCGCTTTGTCTTTGTCCCGTTCTCTATTTTCAGACATTGTGGCTCAGTAGAGTGAGGATACAATGATTGATTGTTTCTCTTTACGTGGAACAGGAGTGCTGTGGAATGTGAAAGTTATTGTATTGAAATAAAATAATAAATACATAAAACCACATGAACTACTTCAGGTCTTTATAAAGAGCATCACAAGCTTCTTGAAGGACTGAAGAAATACAGTAAAATCCCGTTTTTACGTTCTCCCACCATTTATGCCATTTTTTTTGTTGGTCCCATCAAATTTCTTATGTTCACAATGTTAATTCGCTCTTGTTTTTGTGGTAACATATTTACTTTTTTTCTGTGTTTTACATTTTTGAAACCATATTCATGAAGAAAAAATGACGTAATTGACATTATTTGATGCTAGCGCGGCTTTCGCCTTAAAGTGCAGTGTTTTTAAACATTATGCAGTCAAGTTTCTTGACACTCTGCGTTTATTCAAACTTATATTTCACATATCGTTGTTTGCAGTATGTGCCAGTAGTTTAATCACGACGCAGAGTCTGATGGGATCCCATCAGCGACTGCGCCAATTGTCTGCTTAGCTTTGTTTACACCTTATGCAACTGGTAGTTTCTCATGCTTTGCGTGATGCGTTTCGAGAATTTATTCTTATTGTTTAATACAAATATGTATGTAAGTATTTTTGTGAAGTTTTATAAACAATGAGACTGATGGTTTGCTTGTGTACTGTACATTTTTCTGCACATTGAAGGGGTGTGGTAGGCCTATATTATAATCTCAAAAGATGCGTGAGATGCTGAAATGTCACAAAAATACTTATGCGTATATTTGCACTTGACAACGCAAATACATTCTCGAATATCATTGTGAGAACATTGAAAATACAGAAAGTATGGAACTTGTGCAGTTTCACTATGTAAATAATGAATGCCAATAAAGGCTTGCTGACAGTCAATTGTGATGAATGAAATTACATAAAAAATTTGTACTTCCTATAAAGTTACCAGTTATAGTTCCGACTGGTGATTAAAATAGTACAAAATTCAGATAACCTTCATTACATAATAATGCGAGTATTATGATGCCTATTTTTAAATATCACAGATAAACAACGAAAATGCAAGGGTGATCCAGTAAGCATACTTTACCATTTAAAACATTATTTCCCGCATTTTACACCATTTTTGTTAAGTCCCTTGAAAAGTGTAAAAATGGGGTTCTACTGTAGTTGATTTTCCTAATCAAATAATCATTACTCATTTTGACAGTAACCATTCTCTGTTATGCTGGCAGCATGTACAAAGTTTCAGAAGGCATCTTGGTGACTTAGTACTGCCAGAATGATCCTTGGTGGATGATATGTGCTGGGTAGCTTAACAATTGGATCATAGGTGAGGTGGCACAGTGGTTAGCATGCTGGACTCATATTTGGTAGGATGGCAGTTCAAATTCACCTCCGGCTATCCAGATTTAGGATTTCCATGATTTTCCTAATCACTTCAAGCAAACACTGGGCTGGTTCCTGATTTTCCCCCATCCTGCTAGACTTTGGCTATGTTTATTTATGCAGTGAAAGACATTATGAACATAAACATTATTGCAGCAGAAAAAAGAAAAGGATCAGGCAAGCACACCCATGTACAAATCTCGTAAGTGCTGTATCCAAAAATTAAATTGTGATGTTAAATAGAGCTGACTCATGAAGAAAACATGTTAGACTTGCTGGTGACAAATAGAGCTGCATTTTTCAACTCTGTGCAGAACAGGTAGTCTACTTCTACAGCCATACTCCACAAGAATCTCATGATTTGTGGTGGGAAGAATGTTGTCTGTATGCCTCTGTGTGGATTCTATTCTCTCTGAGCTAATCCTTGTGGTTGCTTTGTGAGATACACATAGGAGGAAGCAATATTTTGGTTGACTCTTTATGAAACATATGCTCTTAAAACTTTGACAGAAGTTCATACCATGATACATAACATCTCTCTTGTAGCGTCTGCCACTGAAGTTTCCTAATTTTCTCTGTGATGCATACATGCTAACTAAATGAGCCCGTAACAAAGTGTGCTGCTTCTGTTGGATCTTCTCTGTGTCTTCTATTAACCCTACCTGGTACATATCCCACACTGATGAGCAGTACTCAAGTGCTGGCTGAAGAGTCTTTTGTGACCTACTTTCCTTGTTGACTGACTGCACTTCCTGATGATTCTTCCAATGAATCTGTCTGTCATCTGCCTTACACAAAATTGTTTTCATATGGTCATTCCATTTCAAATTGCCCCTTATGCCTACTCCTAGATATTTTATGGAAGTAATTGCTTCCAATAAGTTGCAATCGAGGGAATAGGATGAAGTCTGGAGGATTGAGATCTGACAAGTATGGTGGATGTTCAGGTTAAATCACCCTTCCCCCTCCCTCTTTTTTTCCCCCCCAGGAACTATTTGACAATATTGGCTGTGTGTAGGCGAGTGTTTTGCAACTTGAACATCCACCATTATCTGCAGACCTCAATTCTCTGGACTTCTTCCTCTTCCTTTGGCTCAAACTTACTTAGAAAACAAAGAGGTTTGATGATATTCCTGATATTCAATGAAATGAGACTTTTGAACATGATGCCAAAGGATGACTTTGTGCAAAGTTTCAAGTATATGTATCACAGAGATCAGCAGTGTGTAGTTATAGGGGGTAACTATTTTGAAGTACATTAAGGTAACCTTAGTCCATGGTTCCTCTATGTTAATGTTACAGGACTATTCACCGAACTTCATTGACAGTGGTTGTATTTGGGAGAAGGGTATGGAGTGATTTAAAGTGAAAGGGGTAACAACGTTGGTACATATATGAAGTACCTTTTACCACTCACTGTAAGGTGCCATGTGTAGTTGTAGAATCACTTGTTGCAGGGTTTTGTATTGCACATGATGTGAACACCTCAAATAGAAAAGTTATATTATAGCAGTTCATTTTATTCAGAGAGTAATAAGCAAGTTAGGTATTGCTATTACAGAACCTAGCTGGCAAATAAAGTGGTGCAACTGTGAACTGCTGAACAAGTATTCAGAGGCAGCTTCATAACCATTGTTCCACTGTGCTTGGTGAATTAGAAGGGACTTTATTGTTGGACTTTCAGTTTTGCATGTTTTGGATTTGTTACTAAACATATAAGTTAGAAGAGCCATTGTACCAATGTAGATGTGGTGTTTCCTTCCATGAAAAAGATAAACAGGATGTTTTCTATTGGAAACATTATTCCTGTACTATTATTACTAATGGAATCTACGTATAACATGAAGTAATTTTGTAGTATGTGTGGAAATACTAGATAAAAAATGGTGTAAGTGACAACATTAAAAGAAGCAATACCCCCCTATCCCACACACACATGGTGCAGGGGAGATGGGGGGGGGGAGGAGTTTGTATGCAGAAAGTTCATTTATTCGGCTAAATGGAGAACAGTAAGTAATTAGTGTTCATAAAATAGTACTTTCTATCTCTGAAATCATCGAAGGAAATGGAAGAAAAAATAAAACAGTGTTATGTGTCTACATAATATGGCTTGCAAATTGTAGACTTCCATTGTGAGAATTGACTCGAAGATATGCCAAGTATATAGTACAGTCTGTGAGTGTGAGCATTGTTTTTGTATTGTATTGAACAATTACTGACTATAGGGTCATTCTGTGAAAACTCTCAGGGGGCGATAAGGTGACCTTTTCAAAATTTGATCATATTTGGTACATTGGTACCTACATATCTGAATAGCAAAACTACCAAATATCACTGTCATACTACTATTTTTAAGAAAATTATGTTGACGTCAGAAAATTGTGTACATGATCATCAGTCAGGCACCAATTTTCCTATTTTCAGAGGTCTACTGGTTAGTGATTTAACCTATAGCTCTCTTTTTTTTTGCATCAAGTATGTGGAACACTGAGTTGATATGCCATATAAAAATTAAGATACATAATTTAGATTATTTATGAAAAATGTTAAAACATACCCTTTTTTCATGCTGCAGTTTAAATTAATGATTTTAAAATATATAACTCTGCATACGAAAACAGTATAGTGCTCAATTTTGGTACTGTAGCTCTTCAGTCCTAGTATTACGTATATAAAAAATGGAAAGCATATTGCATTGCATTTAATAGTTCTCACTTTCTGTTAAAGTTGACTCCATCAGGAAAAAAGGTTGAATTTGATGAAATTCAAAGCTCTGGATGGGTACCGTAAATGGGGTAATACTAATCATTTTTGGCTGTTTTTTACTGATATTTCCAAGAGCATTAAAATTTATGTAATTTTATATTTAAAATATGTGACTGTCTTGTCCGTTTGATAATAATACAAAACTGAAATGAGCAAATATATTGGGAGTATGAAAAGGAAATTGCTAATAATGGTGTGGTATGTGGTAATTCCGATCAGGGGTTTAGTTTATTATTGATGTTACACTTTTCCAGTGGTTACACCGATCAAACTTTTATGTTTTAAAAATAGTACAAACAGTACTCTGGATAAAAGAAGGCTTACACATTTAAATATATGAAAAAAAAATAAAACAATGTTTTCCTAAGATTATCAAAATAATCGTTTATGATCTCCCTTGAAACAGCTGCTCTAACTCTTTTCGTGTTCTCTCCGCCAGTTTCTTCTCAGAAATGCATGAACCCTTTCTAATCCTGGCTGATTACCTTTAAATCTATTTTCAACTTTCCCTACAAGATTAAGGTAGCCCTGTACGGTGTTACGCACATTTGTATTTCTCATTGGAAAACCCCACTAGGCACATACCAAAACAAACGTTTTCTCCTTTCCATGTTTAATCCTGTTAGTGCACCAACATTGTGTTTTTATTTATTCCATAACTTTACGTTAAGTATTATGTACAGTACAGCAGACTGTTCTAACACTCATTTTCTCCTGACGCATGGCCTTTACTGCATTTTTCAGAGAAATGCGGCTATTTCCACTGCACCCAAGCTTCTTGATATATGTTCTCACCATGATCGGTGTTACCCTACTATAACTAGACAACTTTCCAAATAAAGCCCTGTAACTACACAATGGTTTTACTTAGCAATTTATGTAATCATTAATGTGATACACAACTAACTAAGGAACAGTTAACGATATTAACTTACTCGCTTTGTGCACCCTGTGAAGTTCTTTAATGGAAATTTTCACTGTTCACTTGCTTTACGCACAATAGACAGTTGTGCACAACAATTACTGGCCAATTGTATGTGACAATTGAGTAAATTCTTGTTGTTCTGCCAAGTAAACAACAATGTTATCTTCATTAATACATCACACACTGACTCCATTGTGGTCACAGTTCCGTGGGAAGAGGTCAAATTTACTCATACAGGCCAAATAATCCCTATTGCCCCACTATATCGTTTTATGGTACATAGACAGTAGAATCTGAAGTTGATTTTTTGCTGAAATGTTTACATATTTGGTAGCAATCTTAGGTGCAAAGAAGAATATCCTAACTCACTTACTTCATAGAGAAACAATAACATGTAACTGCCATATGTATGCATATCATTCATGTACAGCATGCTTAGTATTAAAAAATTAAAACCATGTGTTTCCTTGAAACAGTGTTCTTAAACTGCATATGGTTGACCTGAAAGTCAGAACTGTATGCAGGTGAGACCTGAAAACAATTATCAATCATTTACTCAAAAAATATGTTATATTTCACTTGTAAGTATAAGCTTGGGTGCACAAATGCAACAATATATATATCTTTATTCTATAATTCTACATCAAAATGTTAAGACCATGAAGTAAGATGAAGAGTGGAAACAATAATGAAATTTACACATATGTAACCTCTACCTTTACAAATACTTTTCAAAGAACAGTCACACAAACAAATTTGAAGATAGAAAAATAAACTCTTACATCTTTTATACAACCTTTTATTTTCTAAATATACTGATCTCAAAACAAAAACAGGTTACCTAAAGGTGAGAGACAAGATATTTTCATAAAACTTATTGCAGCTTTGTAATGATGAGACATTGACTGTGATTATAGCACTGAGGAAGGGGATACAAATCTGTGTCTTTCCTACAGGGCCATTTTAACATTTGTGACTCAGCAGGAGATAATTTCAACATCTTTAAATTTGTGGGATACCTGGGAAATATGCCCTGTGTGCCAATTTTCCTCATATTTGAAAGCTACCAAATGCTCTAATTGCAACTGTTCAAATAAAGAATTCTCAAGAGTTCCCATAGCAAAAAAGTTCCCATTTTCATCTATCAAACACCTCTTTATTAGAATGGTGTTAGTAGCAGTGACTAGAAATGCATGGTTTGTCTGTGTTCCTGGAACAGCCTTCACTGTACTATATCTTCATACGACTTAATCTCCCGTGAAGACACAAGGAACATATTAATGCTCTGTGTGTTTTTTTTTTTTTTTGAGTAACCAAGTACACAATTTTTCGGGTGTCAAGATGTAACTGGATGGAAATGTAGCTATGCATTTTACAGTCCCTTCAATACCATTACAGGGGTTCTTCCTACCACGTAGCAAAAAAGTGCCATTCTGCTTCTGTACCATAATCTTCTTGGAGGTAAGTTTGGTTTGAGAGGTTCTTGCAATTTTTATACAACGAAGCAAAAAACATCACAGAACTATATAATTCTTTCTTTACTCTGCCTATTTACAAGCTGCAATATGCAGATATGCAGCACGGATTTTGCTGACTCATTGCATTTGTAGTATACTAGAAACGGTTCTAGGGTTGACTGAGGATTATCCCAGTGATATCCCTGCACTTCATCTTGTACCAAGAAACTATAGTTTTCCACAAAGTCTAAAATAACTAGGATTTCAGAATGGGCCAAATTTTCCTTGCAATACAGTAAGTATGAAGATTGCACTTCCGCCATAATGGTGCTGTCACAGATCATCAACCATTTCCCATATATTTTTGCAGAATTCACTTACAGACAGCTGAAGTGTGACTATGGTAATCCTTTCTTTATGCATCCACTTATAAAAGATATCATCATCATCATCTTTCAAATCCATTTCAAATTTCTTTGCAATAAATTCTTGCACAGCATCCTTCCCTGGGTACTGGTTACAACACGCATCATATGGTTTCTGTTGTTAGTATCACATTCACAGTTTACCAGCAATATCTTGCAATTAATTTACTTGTGTGACTGTTCTTTGCAAAGTATTTATGTATTATATATTGATATAGGTTAAGTATATGTAAATATCTTTATGAATTTCATTATTGTTTCCATTCTTTACTTATTTCATGGACTTGTCATTTTAATCTACAGTTATAGAATAAGGACATATATTACTGCATTTGTGCACTCAAACTGATACAAGTGAAGTATAACATATTTATTAAGTAAGTGATTGATAACTGTTTTCAGGTCTTACTTGTCTACAGTTCTGACCTTCAGGTCAACCATATATAGTTTAAGAACACTGTTTCAAGGAATACCTATGGTTTTAATTTTTCATACCAGTCTTTTTGTAGATGAATGATATCTGTATAGCATTTTCATGTAATTGTTTATTTATGAAGTGAATGGGTTAGGATCTTCTTCTTTGCACCAAAGATTGCTACCAAATATGTAAACACTTCAGCAAGAAATCAACAGATTCAACTGTCTATGTAACCATCCAGTACTTTGAAGTTCATCGCCGGCCGCGGTGGCCGAGGGGATTGAGGCGCTTCAGTCGCGGTCTGCACGGCCACTACGGTCGGGGGTTCGAATCCCCCTCGGGCATGGATATTTGTGCCGTCCTTAGTCTTAGTTAGTTCATAAGTAGTTTGTAAGTTTAGGGACTGATGACCCCGTAGTTAAGTCCCATAGACTATACAAACATTTGAACATTCGATCTATTCTGATGGAGTCAACTTAAACTGAAAGTAAGAACTATTAAATGCAATGCAATATGCTTTCCATTAGTTTTTTATAATAAATACTAGGACTGTGAAGAGATACAGTAAAAAATAGAGGGCTATACTGTTTTCATAGGCAGAGTTATATATTTGTAAAAAATCATAAATTTAAAATGCAGCATGAAAAAAATGTATATTTCAACATTTTTGGTAAATAATCTAAATGATGTATCTTACTTCTTATATGGTATATCAACTTAGTGCTCCACATACTTAGTCAGTCAGTAACATTTCACTTACCAATAGTAAAATCATTATTTTCATTAAAAAAGTAACATTAATATGATCTAATATGATGAAACAATTGAATTAAATGGGTCTGGTATTGCGGCGCCAGAGAGCAGCGGTGGTGTGGAGGAAGGTCGGAGGGTGTCAGGCGAGGCAGGAGGCGCATGGTCGGAATGTGTCTAGTTTTGTTTATCTGTGTGGATGGTTAAGCGGTCGGGTGTTTTCGTGCAGGTATGACACTATCGAATTCTTCTATTAGCCTATGCACAACGGAAATGAGTAAATGTAAGCAAGTGGTTCAATAAAGTGTATGTGGTTGAACTGGGGATCCTGCGGAGTTTAATTAATTTCTCATAATATGGGGGAGGAAAAGCATTGAAAATTATTCTCTGTTCAGTGGATTATTTTCTACACAAGCTGATTTAAGACTGTTTCACTAATAAACAGAAACCGTTACTTCCATGCTATATAAATCAGAATCAGCAAACACATCAGCTATGTCTTTCTGCAGGTGGGAAATTCATGAAATCCTAATAGTTTGACATAACTAGGGTTGGCTGCTTAAAACTTAAACAATTGGGAATTAGCGGAAATGCTTTATACTTATGGAAATAAGAAGGAAAAAAAAACAAATCTACCAAATAGACACTTGTTGCAAACAAGAAGACTAATTGTTATTGAACATTAATTTTAAAATTACCTTACTCTCTTTGTAATACATATGCCATACAATTCTCATCAATACTGATCTTAGTCTGTTCTGTCTCAAAATAGGTAATCAGTATCTCTCTTCCTGGTGCGTTACTTCCTTCCAACAGGAAAATATGCAACAGCAGCTCAGTGCGCCGTGCCGGTACAGTTGTAAACAAGTATCCTGTACTTCACAGACTGCTCTCTGGCAGTATTACTACACGACACTATGCATAACGGCGACTGCCACTCGCAACTAGCTAACTCCAACTGGCAACTCGCCACTTCCTTCAACTAACCACTGCCTTCCTTCACTCTTTCAGAAACTGTTCACTGACTGTTTACACTCAGCCTATCTGCTGTGACTGACCACGTTCCGAACATGGGCCTCCTGCCTCGCCTGACATCCCTGACCACCTTCCACACCACCGCTGCTCTCTGGTGCCGCTATACCTGACCTCTTTCAGTCACCATGCGCATTTCCTCTGCTCATCCCCAAAGAGCCTACTGCTCATAGTTATGTGGCTGTCGTCTACCAACGTCTTTCACAGACATGTTAACTCTGTAATAAATTTATAAATGTTCTTCACAAATGTGAAAAAAAAAAAAAATTGTATTATAACTTTAGGTACTGCCGTCTACAGACTCCTTTCAAGGTTTGTAGACCATCTCATCACTAAACAGTAGCCGTATAAAAATGGGGAAATTGGTGCCCAACTGATGACTGTATACACACTTTTCAGTCTTCAAACACAATTTTCTCAAAAATGGTTTCAGGTAGGACAGTGATATTCAGTATTTTTGCTATTCAGATATATATATCAAATATGATCAAATTCTGAAATGGTCACATTATCATTCACCAAAAAGTCTGTGATTTTGCATGGAATGATCATATAGATATGCAAGATAATGATACAAAAAATGACTAAATATTTAATACCCACAAAGAGAATCTAGTTATTAGGAAATTACCGGAACAATTTTCAGATTCAGGGTAATTTTTGGATTTGCTACAGGTGTTAAACTGATAGCACAGCTCTTCCCTTCAACCTGCCCTCATCAAAAAGACAGAGGTGTTAATACACAATAGTATACCTGTATCTAATAAATTTCTCTACAAACTGATTATGAAGTTTTCCAATTTTTCTAAACCAAAGATTTTGTTCCAGAAGAATTATGCACCTTCCTTTATGCCTGCAGGCACCATGATCAAAATTCTGGACCTGAGAACATGGAGAGTTAAAAATAAACGCTATTATATGAAGATAAAAAAATCTGAAATAAGACATTTTTAGTAACAAATTTAGTATTTAAATGACTGAAATGCATCATAAAAGTTTTATGAACTATATAGAGCTAAAAGAAGACTGAAAGCTGAAAGATATCTGCAATAATTTGTTTAAATTTAATGTTTCCTGAACAATTGTGCAGACACATAATGTATTATACCATTATTGCATGAATATAGACTGCACTTTTTTCCCCAAATTTTGGCTTGCAAAATCAGGGTGCTGTCTACAATCGAGATTCTATCCTCCTTCGTCCCCTTCCTCCCCACCTCACATAAGTCATTAGTTTCAAAAATTTCATGCTTATGTTTATTTTGGTTTGAGAAATGTAATGAACTATACAGTCATAAAAAATTGCAAATGTTTTGCAAAACTGCATCTATGTTTTTGTACAAAGTCATTTGATATAATAGTCTCGTTCTGTACCGCAGCTGACCATAGTGGATGACAGTGTTTTTGAAGCGTCCCTGTGGTCTTAAACAAAAGTAATATGTAAGACACAGACTTCCTAAGCACAGAAATGAATTTAATTTGATGTGGTCAATGAAGCTAATCTTTGCAGTAATAGTCTACAGTGTGTTGTGGGAGTTCTTACTGTGATGCGTACATTGATAACACCTACTGCGAGCGTGATGGGTGGTTAATATGGTGGAGCAACTCATTTTTGTAGCTAATACCAATATTACATTTTAAAATAGTGTACTTTACCACATCCACATTCAGTGCTTTCACATTTGTTGGGGTTATTTCCAAGAAATGATGTACAATGGGGGACAAAAAGATTACCTAACCTGAAAAATTTAAAGTCCAACAACAGAGCAATGTGCATGCCCTAGTTCCGACATGCCATTTCTAGTGGTCTTCGGAGCTTCAGTTTGGTGTTTACATTGTCAAATAGAAGCAATATAACAGTACATGTCGAGATTCATAACAGCTTAACTCATGTATCATTTATTTTGCAATTCGACCACATAGAAGCGGTTGAGGTGTAAAAACTCCACCTGGGTAGACTTACTACAACGAACCGCTTCTACATATGTTTCATTAGCTCAGTGGCTAGGCTGATGGTTTATGAACACAAGGGCATGAGTTCGAGTGCCACTGGAGTCGTTGTGGTCTTCAGTCCTGAGACTGGTTTGATGCAGTTCTCCACCCTACTCTATCCTGAACAAGTTTCTTTATCTCCTCAATAGAACAGTAACCTACATCCATTTGAATCTGCTTACTGTATTCATCTCTTGGTCACCTTCTGTGATTTTTAGCCCAAACACTTCCGTCCAATGCTAAATTCATGGTTTCTTGATGTCTAAGAATGTGTGCTATCAATCAATCCCTTCTTTTAGTCAAGGTATGCCAGAAATTCCTTTTCCTCCCAATTCTGTTCAGTACCTCCTCATTACCTATGTGATCCACCACATAATCTTCAGCATTCTTCTGTAGCACCACATTTCAAAAGCCTCTATCCTCTTTCTGTCCTCACTGTTTATTGTCCACATTTCATTGCCTTAAACGCAACACTCCGAACAGATGCCTTCAGAAAAGATTTCCTTACGCTTAATTAATATTCAATGTTACATAATTGTACTTTTTTCAAAAAAAAAAACTTTTCTTCCCATTGCCATTCTACATTTTATATCGTCTGTACTGTGACCATCATATGTTATTTTACTGCCCATGTAACAAAACTCGTCCACCACCTTCATTGTTTAGTTACCTAATCTAATTCCTTCAGCCTTGTCTCTGACAGAATTAAAATGTCATTGGAAAAACACAATGTTTTTACTTCTTCACACTTCTCAAAATTTCACCTTGCTTTCCTTTATAGCTTGCTCAATGTACAAACCTGCAACCTACAACCTTGTCTTAATCCTTTCCCAACCACTGCATCCCTTTCATGCCCTTCAACTCTGATAACTGCTGTTTGGTTGTAAATAACTCATATTTTACTCCTGCTGATTTCAGAATTTGAAAGAGAGTATTCCAATCAACATTGTCAAAAGCTTTCTTTAAATCTAAGTGAGTAGTGCCTCCTGTATTCCTACATTTTACCTGAATCCAAGGGGGACTGATGACCTCCATAGTTTTGTCCCCCTAAAATGAAACAAATCAACCAAACTGAATCCAAACTGATTTTCCCTGAGGTTGGCTTCTACCAGCTTTTCCATCCTTCTGTAAATAATTTGTGTTAAAATTTTGCAACCATGACTTATTAAACTTTAGGTTCTGTAATTTTCACACTTGTCTGTGCATGCTTTTTTTTTTTGGAATGGGGATTAATACATTTTTCTTTAAGTTGGAGGGTATTTCTCCTGTCTCATACATCATACACACCAGGTAAAATAGTTTTGTCATGGCTGGCTCTCCCAGAGACTTCAGTAGTTCTGAGGGAATGTCGTCCACTCCATAAATGACTTTCCTCAAATTGACATTTGCCCAGGAACTCACAATTGCCGGTCTGTCCACAGCTTGAATGTCATCCTCATTAAACCCAACAGCCACCAATAGTGCATATACTTTGACAGCTGCCATTCCTCCTATACAGCCCATCCAGCCATGGACGGCACATCTGCAGTGACCAGAATTTCCTTGCCCAATAGGAAGAAAGCCTTATAAAGGTCTTCAAAGACAGGCACCATCGCTCACATTTAGTCCACAAACAGAATTTCTGTCCCATATCCCCACATTCATCCTGTCCTACCATCCCCATGAACCTAGAAATGTACCCCTTGTCACCCAGTTTCATTCCAGGGTTGAAAAACTGAACCACATTCTTCTTCAGGGCTTTCATTATCTATCATCATGCCCTGAAAGGATGGACATGTTACACAAGATCCTTCTCATCCAAGTGGAATGTTGTTGCCCACCCAAACTGTCAACATCCTGGTCCATTACTATGCTACACTGTCCCAACCCCTAGGCACAGGGATCATTATGCCTGTGGAAGACCCAAGTGCGAGACCTGCCCAATGCACCCAACCAGGTCTTCATTCTCCAGTGTTGTCACATTGTAGGCCACCTGTGAAAGCACCCATGTTAGGTGCCAGCTTTGCTGCAATCATTGCACAGCTTTTTATATTGAGATGACTGTCAACCAGCAGGGTCAGTGCCTTCAGCCAAATTGTAGTAAAAAGTATATTGGACTATATGAGGCACAACATGTAGCTTGAATATAATATGTTTGATTTCAATGGCTCCTTCACCTTTGAGACCATCCAGATACTCCACCACCAGATTTTTGGAACCATGCAGATGGGAATTATCATTACAGCACATACTCCAGTCCCAAAATCATGTGGACTTCAATCTTCAAGTAACTCGTGTCTTTACAGACTCCACCCTTTCTGTTCCCTCTGTCCTCTTTTTCTGCTTTTTCCCTTTCTCTGCTAGTCTCCTTTATTATGCTAGGCAGTACTGTTTCTCTCTCCCCTCCTCCACCTTCCTTCCAAGTCTTTGGATTTAAAGTTCATTTAAACATTCTTTTTGTCGTGCCTGTCTGCTGCTCAGCATGCTGTCTTAAAGTGAGTAGCAGTCTATTGTTTTCACAATATTTTGGACATCCTCTGAGCTTGTACTCCCTCCTAACATGACTTTAACCTGCAAACTCTCCATTTTACTGGGTAGTGGACTTTGCATATTGGACTATCCAGACACAAACTGTATGTTGAGTTTTAATTACAACAAACTATGGTAAATGTTTTCAAAAGTACTATTTGTGTTGATTATGAATAATAACACAGAAAACATCACATTAATTAGATAGACTTTTACAAAGGATAAAATAAAATTTTGTGGTGTCCGAAATCCATCTAAAATAAATTTTATAAAAATGTCGGGCATCTATAAATGTGATTGACTTGCACATTTCTGAGGGTTTTGTGATATTAAAACTCATATAATGTACATTATTACTGTGGTGTTCTTTTCAGTGTTTGTGTATGAAGATGCATTTAATTCTACTTATAACTTATTAGTTTTTTATTTTATTTTTTTCATTCTTACAGGAAGTGATGAAATCCCAATACTGTCACAGGTTATATATAACTAACATTTTGAAAGAGTACAATTGTGATACATTCTTCCCAAAAATTGGTAGCCAGTACATTTGCGTCAGGTGAGTAACTCAAAAATAAGTAATGTATTTTCATTGGGATTGTTAAAAGTGTGGGGATTCCTCTAGCGGTGTTAAATGTATAATGTCTACATTTGATGTTGTGAAGTGACAATTCGGTTAAAGCAAAGACTAATAGTCATGTGGTGTATAGGAAGAATTTACACACATTTTATTAAAGACAACAGCCAAGATACTTTATACCAGATGGCAACATACTCCATCTCATTAATTCTGCAACAATTCATATTTCTGATAACAAATGCCATATTCAATCTTTCATTTCATTCCTCTCATCACAAATTAAAACTTTTAAAAACACATTTATTTGCCAACATTATTGTTCACTTGTCATGATACAAATAAATATAAAAAGCCTCGTGCTGTAATGTGATGTGATCACCCCTCAGGGGCTCAGAATTAATTTGCTGTGTACGAGCCATGGGCTGTGTCGTGCCAACAGTCTGCTAAACTGTAAACGCTGTGCGTGCTTAAAGGACCATCGTTCGGCGCAAGGGTGGAACATTGTATGTTTCAGAGCCCGGGGATCTTGGCTTAATCGCCCGGGTTGTGAGGACGGACCCCTACGTGCCGAGGAGATGCATGGCTGTTGAGGTTGAACAGTTGTTAGCGAGCAACCTCTGAGGAACCTGCCACACCTCAGTTGTATAAGGCTTACCCAGGCAAGTGGAGCTCTGCCTCCTCAGTCAGTGATTTCAGATAGTCCTATGGACCCTCCTCTACCATCTCCTTAAATATGCCCTGTAAGTCGGGAGATAGTGTGGTGTTGCAATGGAACTGTGGCGGTTTCTTCTGCCAGTTGGCTGAGCTACAGCAGTTACTTTGTCACTTTCCCTCTCTCTGTGTAGCCCTACAGGAAACCTGGTTTCCTGATGAGTGGACTCTTCCCCTTTGTGGGTATAGGGGCTACTATAAAAACCGCACAGCATATGACAGGGTATCCGGAGGTGTCCGTCTATACGTTCTATTCACCAGTTCACCAGTGCCACTTCACACGGTGCTCGAGGCAGTGGCTTTGACAATCCAGACACAACAGGACATTACCGTCTGCTCAATCTACCTTCCTCCGGATGAGGCAGTGTCTCCTGCAGACCTTGCAAACTTGATCACACAACTTCCCCTGCCATTCCTCCTTTTGGCAGATTTCAATGCCCACAACCCCTTGTGGGGTGGCTCTCAGATATCAGGTTGTGGTAGGGACATCAAAACTCTAATAGCACAGCTGGACTGCTGCCTTCTCAATACCAGTGCCCCCACACATTTCAGTATGGCGCATGGCACATACTCGGCTATTGATCTTCCTCTCTGCAGCCCAAGCCTTCTACCACAGCTTAATTGGGTGGTCCATGATGACCTATGTGGTAGTGACCACTTCACCATCCATATCTCTCTTCTCCAGTTTCAACCTTCAGATTGCCCCGTTGGTCTCTGTGTAGGGCTGACTGGCCTGCTTACACCTTAGCTGCTATGGTCACTACCCCAATCCCGGATGACGTTGATCAGGTTGCTCATCATATTACTAGGGCCATTGTTTGCACCACTGAGGCAACTGTTGTGACCACCGCTGGTTCTGTTCGGTGCAAATCGGTCCCGTGGTGGTCCCCATAGATTGCTGAGGCCATCAGGGAACATCATCTGGCACTCCAGCGCCACAGGCGCCACTCTTGTATAGAGCACCTGATCGCTTTCAAACGGCTCTGGGCACAAGCTCAGAGGCTGATACACCAGAGTAAGCATGACTGTCGGGAGAGATATGTCCCTACCATCAGTTCTTGCGCCGCCCCATCTCGTGTGTGATCACAGGTTCGTCGCCTTTTTGGCTTCCAATCACAGGCAGGAATCCCCAGCTTGAACGTTTTGATCCACAGGTGGCTGACAGTTACCGCCCGATTAGCGTCACAAACATTCCTTGCAAGCTCCTCAAAAGTATGGTGAGTCGGCGGCTTATGTGGGTTCTTGAAGACCGTGGACTCTTCCCCCCACAACAGCGGGGCTTCCCCCAAGGCCATTCTGCATTAGACAATCTGGTACCACTGGAGTCTGCCATTCGCACTGCTTTCACCAGGCGGGAGCACCTGGTAGCAGTCTTTTTCAATCTCCAAAAGGCTTATGACACTACCTGGCTCTACCATATTCCAGCTATCCTGCATGGCTGGGGCTTGAGAGGACCGCTTCCGCTGTTCATTCAGAACTTCCTCTCACTTCGCCCTTTCTGAGTTAGGGTAGGTACTCACCTCAGCTCCCCACGCACCCAGGAGAATGGAGTCCCACAGGGCTCTGTTCTTAGTGTTCTGCTATTTCTCATTGCAATCAACAAACTTGCTGTGGCAGTAGGGTCATCGGTGTCCTCCTCACCATATGCCGATGACTTCGATGTATTACAGTTCAGCTATTATTGGTATCGCTGAAAGGTGACTCCAGGAATCCATTCAAAAGGCGCATTCCTGGGCCGTAGCCCATAGGTTCTGCTTCTCTGCCTCCAAAACTCGGGTAATGCACTTTTGTCGCCATCGGGCAGTGCACCCAGACCCAGAACTGTATTTGGGTACCGACCTACTTGGTGTTGAAGATATGCGTCGCTTCTTGGGCATGCTGTTCGATGCCCGGTTCACGTGGGTCCCCCACCTACAACAGCTTCGACAAAAGTGCTGGCGGTACTTAAAAATACTGTGCTGCCTCAGCCACACTGCTTGGGAGCCAACCATCCAACCATCTTACAGCTTTATAAAGCTCTCATCCAATCACACCTGGATTATGGGAGCCAGGTGTACGATTTGGCAGCCCCTTCTGTGCTTTGGGTCTTAGACCCCATCCTACACGCTGGTGTTCGCTTGGCAATGGGAGCTTTTCGTGCAAGCCCAGTGACGAGCCTCCTTGCTGAGGGTGGGGTTCCCCCACTGTGTTTCCGCCGGCAACAACTGTTGGCCTCATATGTTGCCTGTGTTCACTCCTCAGTCCATCATCCAAATCACAGGCTCCTCTTTCCAACTGCTGCACTCCCGTACCCACAAAGACGGCCTCAGTCGAGTCTCCTGATCGCAGTTCGTGTCCATTCCCATTTTACCATCAATTCTTCATCACCGGTTCCAGGAACTCCTTGACTCTTTCCATCACACAGAAGTCATCTACACTGATGGTTCCCTGGTAGATGGCCACGCTGGGTACGCCTATCTCCATGGTGACTGTATTGAGCAGCGGTCCTTGCCAAGTGGAGTAGTGTTTTCATTGCAGAGATGCTCGCTATCTCTAGAGCTCTGGAACAACTCTGAGTCTGCCCCAGGGAGTCGTTTGTCTTCTGTAGCGAACCCCTGGGTGGCTTGCAGGCACTTGACCAGTGTTTTCCTAAACTCCCATTGGTACAGGCTATACAAGACGCTGTATCCACCCTGGTCAAGTCGGGCCGGTCTGTGGCCTTCGTTTGGACTCCTGGCCATATTGGCATGAGAGGGAATGAACATGTTGATCAGTTGGCCAAGCTGGCCACCACATCTTGGCCTCTGCAGATCGGCCTCCAGGACAGGGATCTCCGACGGGAGATGAACTGCAAGGACCTAGGGCTTTGGAACGCTGAATGGGCTGACGAGAGTACCAAATAAGCTCCACGCAGTTAAACCCTCCACAGGTACATGGAAGTCCTCCCTGAGGGCCTCTAGCCGGTAGTCTGTTGCTCTTGTCGACTGTGTATTGGCCAAACGTGGTTAACCCATGGCCACCTACTTTGCCGAGAGGACCCACCAAAGTGCCGTTGTGGTACTGTGCTGACAGTGGTCCACATTTTAATGGACTGTCCAATTTTAGCTGCTTTGAGGCACTCCTTTGCTCTGCCAACTGCACTTCCATCAATTTTAGCTGACGATGCCTCGATGGCTGACCGTGTTTTAGGTTTTATTTGTGCACCTGGCTTTTACCGTTCTATTTAGTGGTGAGTTCCTTTGCCCGATTTCTCTCACCCCCTACCCTTGAAGAACTTTTAATCTGTTGTCTTTTATTTAGTGTATGTCTGGTTCTTAACTGGAGGTTTTAAGTGAGTACAGAGTTGCTGGCTCATCCAGTATTATCCTCGTGATCAGCTAGTCACACTCTTCTGCTGTGACATTTTCGTTTTGTTGCCTATTTCATCAACAATCAATGTGTCTTCCGTTTTAAATTGTCATTTTACCATCGACAGACACTCTGTCCACAGTGTGTACTAAATGTAGAGTGCTAGATTACAAATGGCTCAGTTTTATGTGTGTGAACTCTTTGCTGGGAACAAGGGACTGATACCCCAGCAGTTTAGTCCCCCTTTAAACAACCAACAACAACAACAATGTGATCACCAAGTTAAAACCTAAACTTAGTGTCCATATGACATTACAGCATGAGGCTTTTGATACTTTATTTTTATGGTGATAAGCCAATAATATTGTTGGCAAAGAAGCATATTTTTAAGAGTTTATATTTGTGATATGAGGAATGAAATGAAAGATTCAAAGATGGCAGTTAAACTGCTGAAACTTGTAATCTAATTCTAAATGCAATCTAAATAAAAATTCATCCTTGGACCTATACTCTGTTCACCAAAACGAGACACTGACTGAGGCATGTGACCAAGGTGGACAAAACATGGGTGCTCCCTCAGTTTCATTGCATCTGTTTCAGTTGTAAGGTCATTGTGTGTTTTGTTATACTGCAGTGATATTACAAACCAAACATATTTAAAATCAATTTCTTTTAATAATTCATAAAATTTAGTCATCCAAAAATTGTCCAAATCTGCATGTTTGATTACGACAGCAAGCATTTGGTCAACTGTTGGCAATTCTTTATGAAAAACACTCATTCATGTACCTTTCTTCGTATCACATTTCAAGCAAAGTTGTCAACAATTTTTGAAATCTTTTGAGATTTTTATATTTTTAATTAATTAATTAATTAATATTTTTTGTACTGACTGTTTTTATAACAATATCCATGATTGACTTTGACACAGCTGCTGCTAAGAACCATGTGTTTCTCTGAAGAACTTAATGATTTCTTTAAAAAAATTCAATGTTTGTAAACCTATGGGACCCAACTACTGTGGTCATTGATCCCTAGGCTTGCAAACTACTTAAACTTATCAATCCTAAGGAGATTCCCACATGGCTAATGATTTCTTCTTTGATTGCTTCTTGGGTGGATGCAAAATGAGGGATGATATAATGAGTAATGAGCGTACCCTTACATGATACTAGAGAGAGAGAGAGAGAGAGAGAGAGAGAGAGAGAGAGAGAGAGAGAGAGAGAGAGAGAGAGAGAGAGAGAGAGAGAGACTATGAATGCTGAATGTGATTGCAGACACAAAGATTTATGCTTCTATTCAGCAACTGGTCCTTTAACATTTAGTGTACAACCAGCATCTAATATCACCACCATATAATACCACACACATTGATTGACCTTACACCTGAAACGGATGTGGCGATACTGAGCGAGTGTCCCCATTTTGAGCACCCCTTGTCATACGCCATGGTGTGTTTACAGTAAGTCTTTTCTTTCAGTGAATAGAGGATACGTTGACATGATTCAAAAAACGTGGTTCATGAATTAACACATAATCAAACTTGCCATATCCCCATATATTGTAATTATACCACTTTTGTTGAATGTAGTTGAGGAAATAATATTTGTACCTTCTTTCAGTAGGGACAGTATAGGCCATTTTTAGATTTGTATGGATGTTCACCCTTGGCAAGAACAACAATATCAATAATTTTGATCATACATGGATTGCTGTCTTATTTCAACAAGGACTTTCATTAACAAAAGATCCAAGGTGAATTCTTGTTAGTCATAGTGACATGTTAAGGACGTGGTATCATTTTCAAATTGAAAGGTAGTATTCCTCACTTGCCTGGTAATGGCCACTACAGAGCAGCAACTGTGGCAGACGACTAGTAAGTTCTCTTCACTAATAAATGCTGTGTTTGTTTGATATGATATGACTGTCAACATCATTTGTGGAGGTAATGCTTGATGCCAGAGGCATATTGTCAATTGAGTGCAGTAAGTTGACAAATTAATTATGTTCAGGGTGGATATCATGTTGCCATTTCAGGCACCATTGTAGCTCATCAAGGGCATGTTCAAGGCTCTGTTTCATCAGTATTTTGGGGAAATGGTAAATGCAATTGAACATGCTTGAGATAAATTGAAAAGAGCTGTGGGAGCACATCCTAAGCAACCACAGAATGTATGGTAGGATTGCCATTTATGACTGGGATAAATTAGACCAGAAATGATTAAATGAATTCTTAGGCAGCATGCCACATAGCTGCAGGCTCGTATTCATGCAAGCGGTTGTGTTCTTTTTATTGAATGAGGTTGCTACTTAATGGACTTACCTAAAAAAAAAAAAAAAAAAGTGATTTTAGGTGATAACAACATAGGGTATAATGGCTCATTGTTTTTATTCTCTCTGGTGTAGCAATACAGTACAAGCTATGAGCAGTAAGGGATAAATGTATTTCACATTAATATTTGTAGTTAGTGTGCCATGCAGAAGTTTAAGGCAGTCCTGAAGTTGTGTTTGAGTAGCCTAATGGTAAGGTGACCCCTATCCAAAAGTGGGAAATCCGGGTTCAAGTCCCAGTCTGGCACTAATTTCTGTAAATCACCATTTGGTAGTATATCTACGTAATACAATGGAGGTGTGAGAAATTCATTGAAATGTTCAAATGTTTGTAAAGCTTATGGGACTTAACTGCAAGCTCATCAGTCCCTAATCTTACAAACTACTTATGAACTAACTTATACTAAAGACAGCACAAACATCTATGCCCAAGGGGGGGGGGATTCGAACCCCCGACGGGGAGCAGCCTCGCGCATCACAGCATAGCACCTCAATGCGCTCAGCCACTCCGTTGCGGCGAGAGAAATTCATTACTGCAAATAAATGTCAGTTTTTTAGGTTCTGTTGGAGATTTGTTGGTTTTTGTTTGTCAATAAATTGGAAGATATATTACTTTTTAAATATCAGTTCACCATAGTATACAGTACCAAAGAGTTTTTCTTTATTGGGGGATGCATCTTACTGTATATTGATTTTTTAAATAAAATAAAAATAATCATAATCTTGGAGCTAATTTGAAATCATTGTTTTATGTAAATATGCCCCAATAGAACATAGTTTCACTTGCCTTCCTGTAAGTAGTGACCAACTTACTCAATATTTTGTTGGAGGGACCTGTAGATTAAATGCCACCCCTGGTTACTACAGAAGCTCAGATTAATTTTAAATTTAATGCAGTACAAGAGGAGCTGCTATTCTGCTGTGTTTTTTTTAAAATAATTCTCTATTTTATGAAATTTTAACTGGGCACCATGACTCTGCAACTGCATTTACATATGGGTCTAAACAAGAGGACTCTGTCATTTGTTCCATTGTTTTCCCTGATTGAGTCATAAAGATCTGACTTTCTGAAGACTCTACTACATTACTACATTTGATGCAAGGCTCGGTGCTTTTTTAGCTATATGGCATATGAGACACGTTACTAGAGCTAAATTCCTTGCCCATTCTGATTCGCTGTGTTCCCTTCAGTCTATCCAAACTTTGTACCCAATACAAAGGCTGGGAAAGGACATGTCTTTTGGTTCGGTGCCAGGGCACATAGTTATTCTGTGGAACAAAAGGGCAGATATGGCAGTAAACAAGGTGTGGTGGCATCCTCGGATACCTCATTGTGCCATCACCTGACAGCTTTCACCTCACTGTTGAGGGAGAGCCATGCATTAATGGGAAGATGAGTGCGAATAGTCAAGCGCGCCACACAGTTGGCGTGTACCCTACCAGCCATATAGGCAGGATGAGAACCTTCTTGCTTATCTTCATATAGGTCACTGCCCTATCACACACAGATTCTTGCTTTGGTGAGAAGACTCTCTGGTATGTGATGCTTGTGGCGTTCAGATCGCTGTTCACTATATTTTAGCACAATGTGTTTTATTTTCAGGTCAAAAGCCAGCAGCTCTTTTCCCTAGAGATCTACCCTCTACTTCAACTGATAATGAAACACATGTGGTACAACTTCAGGGTGACTGGCTCCTCTCTGGTTTTCTTTTAATGGTCATCAAGTCATATATGCCTATGAATGTATTCTAGTTGGCTTCCTGTCTTAATTTTACTTACCAATTCTAGATCAGGAAAACACTTTAACAATTTTTTTCATTATGAGAGCTAGTTTTGATTGTGTCAGATAAGGATTGAGTCTGTGACAGAATGAATGCAATTTTATCTTAGATTGCATTTGATCTCCTGTCATATTTTTACTGAGTTTTAACCACATTTTATGTAATAGCTTTTTATGGATCTTTCAAGTGCCCATTTTCCTTTTCAACATGTCACCAATAACTTGTGCAGAAACAGTAAGACATTTTTGAAATGGTTCATTGTGGTCCAATTACCAGATTATGGTGACTTACTGCACATATCAGTATTTCAGAAACATGGCAATGTTGAAAATTAAATGCAGTAAATTTCTTAACAAATTCACATATGAGGAGTCTGAGATGTTCAAATGAAAGGTGAATAAAGGAGGTGAACTTCTTAGCCATGTCATGTATGTAGTTGCTCTAATTAGTGAGAACATGCAAAGGCACATGGACAAAGGAACACATGTTCTTCCAAGAGTCCACAAATGCATTGAAGTTTATGGCGGGACATTTATTGCAAACTGTACAACAGCTGTAATGTAATTTATATGATAATACTCACAGGTGAATGTCTTCAAGTATGTGTTTTTCAGTGGATACATTGTAGGACACATATTTTAATGTTTAATAGTTGTTGTAGATATGTAAACATGGTACCATTCTTAATAATACGGAAAATTAATAACAGTCAACCATTTGGAATAGAGCATATGTCCATATCAAGTTTTTGGCTTCAAATGATCATTCATCATACACCTAAGAATTGACCACTTCTCCTGGGACACACTGTATAAAATTGATTTAGAAAATAGATGAAGAGAAGACGGTAGATGAAACAAAACAAAATGCTGTATGGCATAGTTTATTTGCTTGTTACGTAGATGCTGGCCATTTACAGATCACTAAACAATGCACGGGATGAAATAGAATAAAAGTGAATGTGTCAGTCTTTAACAGTACTGACGTTTAGCTTATATATATATATATATATACACACAGCATATGTATGTTGAAATTAAAATTCTACTTATAGAACAGAAAGAATTGTGCAGAAGAGATTTGTTTTAGGCTATATTTAAAATTTGCTTTCCTATGTGCCAAAGAATTTTGTGTTATTGTGAAAATGATCAAAGTTTTTTGTGGCTGCTTATTGCAGTCCTTTTAGAGCCATTTTGTTGGTGCTTATTGCAATCCTATTAGAGCCATTTTTGGCTTTATTGATGTTTAGAAATGTTCATATTCTTTTCTATTGAACTATGTGTCATTGTCTGCTACATCAAGTATTTGAGGTGTTTTTTTTTTTTTTTTTTTATGAATTCACTATGTTTTGTACTACATCATATATTTTTATTTTCCAGTGATCCTGCTGTACCTTCAGATATTCAAGAAGAAAATGGCATTCAGTTTGAATATAAAGTTTACGAAAACACAGAATGCAATTCTATAGAAAAAAATTAAAAATATACTATCACTCCCATTAATAATGGAAAAAATCATTTTTTGTTAGTTTTAATTTTATACACTTGGTCAACAAATTTGCATCTTTGAAATTACAGTGAGAAAGCTGTTAATGTAATTATAAAAACATTTAACATGAACAAAGATATGAGCTACAGTTTTAATTAAACTAATCTCAATTGTAATGTGATCTTGTTTTGAATTACTGTATATGTAAGCTGTGTAATTATTTCATAAGTTATATTATAGGCTTAGAAAACTTGATTGTTAATAAAATGGTTTTTTAATTATTATAAATATTTTTATTTTCATTCATCACAGTTTTATTTCTTGCCATGTGTGAGAATTTTATGAAATGCATGTATCATACACCAATAATCTAACCGAGATTTTAACCATGAAAGAATTGGACAAAGAAATAATCAAGAATCTCCTTGATTTTCAGTAATTGTATGCAGTCTATTAATTTAGGTTGTATTTAAATTTGAATGTCTATGATTTTCTGATGTTGCATATCATTACTTCATCCTCATGGTGCATTTAATGTCATAACATTTTCATTAGTTCATCTCCATGGCTCTAGAACTTAATGTTATTATTTTGATTGGAGTCCATGTATTCTCTTGCCCACATTCTTTATTTGCCTTTGTGGTGGGACATTTATACTGTTGTTCCTAATGGACAAATTTAGGCAGAATTGTTAAATGCGGTCAGTTGCATACTGTCTAGGTTATCCCAGCTGTTTCCAGTAAGGCAATGGGCAGTTCTGATGCATTCATCTGGAGACACCCACAAATTCATTTTTTTGTCATCAGTGTGTGTGTTATGACTGCAGTCAACCATTAGAAGAGCTTTCTCCAATATTTTTTATCTAATGATGTGACTTGACTATTGAAATAACATTTGCGTGCTTTGTGCACACTTCTTTAGCTTACAATCCATTTGATGTCAAGTGACAATGTGTGCACAGTGATAGGACCACTGCACACCATAGTTGGGCAAAGCCTTGCACTGTTTTGGTTTCCGTGCTCAAATACAATCAATTCAATGCTGAAAGTTAATTCATCCTTAAAGATATGTTGATAGACTGAACTATATACACAAGTCATATTGTCCTGGTTACTCTGTTCAGTTTGGGGGAGGGGGGGGGGTGAGGCATGGTGTGATCTATTTTAGTTCCACTGAGAATGTGGCTTTACTTTTACCTCCTATACACAGGTTGCTATAAGATGCAATTTTTTACAGTTGATAGAACTGAGAAATAGATTTTGTCAGTTGTTTGCAATTTTGTGGAGAATTGTATTCTTGAATAATGCACATGCTGTTAAAATAAAGCTGTAATCTCAATGATTTAATTCTGTCGATGTATTTTATATCTGTAATGGAAATTCCAGGATGCAATAACAATAGTATTATGAAAATGACAGGTTACTAGACCCTACATAAATGATATGGTAAGTGGCAGATTGGCAGGCAGACACAATTAAAAAAACTGCTCAACAATTTTAAATTTAGACCAAATGAGCCTTCTTCACACACACACACACACACACACACCACACACACACACACACACATTTACACAAGTGGCTGTATCCTGCTCCTTCTGCCAGACTACGGCCATAACTTAGGGGAGGGTTGGACTGGAGTTAGTGCTAATGGGGGGGGGGGGGATGTATGGGACAGTGACTGTTGCAAGGATATGGGACAAGGGGTTTGGAGCAGTTGTGGTGTAGGGACACACAAGGCTATTAAGATTTGGTGGGTGATGGAATACCACTCTGGGAGGGGTGGAGAAGGTGCCAGGAGATGAGAAATCCTTTTTGGCCAGCTGTTGGGTATGTGGATGGTGGTAGGTGATTGTTGAGGCAAGGCACAGGAGATGTGTTTATGCACAAGGTTGACAAAGTAATTTCAGTCTTTGAAGACTTCAGTGAAACACTTGATATGTTTAGAGGATGACTCTTCATCTCTGTAGATGATACAGCTATGGATGTCTAGGCTCTATGGGAGGACTTCTTGGTGTGGAATGTGTGTCAGACATCAAAGTGGATGTACTGTTGGTAGGTTTGATATGGAAGCCACCCATAAAGTAGAGCTCAACATCGAAGAAGTTGGGTTGAAGAGGACCAGGTGCAATGAATGTGGAAGAATGTGTTGAAGTTCTGGAGAAATGTGAGTAGAATGCCCTCACCCCATTGCATATTACAAAGACGTCATTAATGAACCTGAAACAGGTGATGGATTTGAGATTCTGGGTAGTTAGGAAGGATTCCTCTAGAAGTCCTATGCATAGTTAGGCCAAAGGTGGTCCATACGGGTGCCCATTGCTGTACTGTAGGTTGTTTGGAGGTGATTATTTCAAAGGAGAAGTAATTGTGGGTGAGGATGTAGTTGGTAATGGTGACAAAGATGGGGGTTATGTGTTTGGAGTCAGTTGGACACCGGGATAGGTAGTATTAGTAACAGCAAGCCCATGGTCATTGAGAATGTTGTTGTAGAGGGAGGTGGCATCAGTGGTGACAATTTGGTGCTACATCTGCACTGACAAACAGTCTTACAAATATGCCAAAGTTCTTACTCAGGCCTTCTCTGACTGCAATTATCCTCTCAGCCTTGTACAGAAACAGATTGCCTGTGTCTTGTCTCTCCAACCACCCACAACCTCCAACATACTTACTGTCTAGTCACAAAGAAGCATTCCTTTCATGACCTGCTAGCACCCAGAACTGAACCACACAAATCACATTCTCCATCAGGGTTTCGACTACTTATCCTGCTCCGAAATGAAGAATATCCTGCCCATTACTCTCCCCACCTAGCTCACAGTGGAATTCAGCTGCCCACCAAACCTTCATGGGAGGAGGGGGGGGGGTTATGTTGAATGAATACTAAACGTCTGCTGCAATGGAATGTTTTCATTAAAAAGTAATCATCATACACCTTATCTTGAACAGAATGATCTATTGACCCAAAGTCAACACGGATTTAGAAAATATCGTTCATGAGAAACACAACTAGCTCTTTACTCACACGAAGTGATGAGTGCTATCGACAAGGGTTCTCAAATTGATTCCATATTTCTTGATTCCCAGAAGGCTTTTGATACCATACCTCACAAACGGCTTTTAATCAAATTGCGTGGTTATAGTATATTGCCCCAAATTTGTGACTGGATAAGGGATTTCCTGAGAGAGGACACAGTTTGTAGTAAACGATGGTAAGGCATCGACTAAAACAGAGGTGATATGGGGCGTTCCACAGGGTAGTGTCATTGGTCCACTGCTGTTCCTTATTTACATAAACGATTTGAGAGAAAATCTAAGTAGCTCTCTTAGGTTCTTTGCAGATGACGGCGTCATTTACAGTCTAGTAAAATCATCTGAAGATCAAAACCAGCTGCAGAACGATCTAAATAAGATATCACTATGGTGTACAAATTGGCAATTGACTCTAAATAATGTGAAGTGTGAAGTCATTCACATGAGTATGAAAATAAATCCATTAAACTTTGTTCACAAGATAAATCAATCTAAAGTGAAGTCCGTAAACTCCACAAAATATCTAGGAATTACTATTACTTTAGACTTAAATGCACCTTATGGTGAATTGCGGAGTATGTGTGTAGATGTAGATGTGTAGGTGTAGAAGATGCAACAGAACTACTAAAGAGCCTGCATACACTATGCTTGTCTGTCCTTTTTTGGAGTATTGCTGGCCAGTGTGGGATCCTTTTCAGGTGGCTTTGACGGAGGACATCGAAAGAGTTCAAAGAAGGGCAGTGTGTTTTGTGTTGTCACGATACAGAGGAGACAGCATCACAGAAATGATACAGGACCTGGGATGAGAATCATTACAACAACGGTGTTTATCGCTGCGGCGTGGTCTACTTACGAAACTCCAATCACCAACATTCTTCTCTGAATGCGAAAATATATTGTTGACTCCCACCTACATAGGTAGAAATGATCATCAGAGTAAATTATGAGAAATCTTATGGTCTTTCTTCTTGCGCGCTATTCGAGAATGGAATGGGAGATGAATAGTATAAAGGTGGTTCGATGAACCCTCTGCCAGGCACTTAAATGTGATTTGCAGAGTATCCTATGTAGATGATGTAGATGTAGATTACAACAGTTATCGCTCTGGGAGACGAGATGATCAGTTCCTGTTTCCTAGAAAGTGGTTAGCTGCTGACAGATGCACAGAACTCCTACTCTCTGACCTCCTCACCCACCTGAGTCCAATGTCTAGGTGTATCTTTTGTTTTCAGGCTACCAAAGTGCTGAAAAATCACATGGCAAATGGTCTAAGCTGTATGTAGAATGTTGCAGTGTTAACCAACCAAATTAATGAAGCATAGCCTTCATCTGGTTGGCATTGTGGGGGGCAGGCATTATTGTGCTACAGAATGATTCTGTCCAGCACCATTTCTGGACTTTCTGACTATATGGCACATCACAGTTTCTATAAATTGCCCTTATAGTGGTGGCCATTTATTGTGGTTCAACGTTTGATGAAATCCTTGAATTCCCTGCAATCAAAGGAGGTGGTCATTGTGACTGTAATGGAACTTGTGTGAACAGCTTTGAATTTCCTTAGTGTAGGAGATGTGTGGGGTATTTCCACTGTTGGATTTGGTGTTTGCCTCAGGCTTGGCCTCACGATAGATTTAAGTACTCTTCTTTGTGGTACCACAGCAGATGATTCAGACTTTATACCATCCTGTTGGAATATTCTGCTAATGCCAAAACAAATACTCTCACAATAAAATAAAATAAATCCATGACAGTTTTATTTTTCAGTTATGTGTCACTTAGAGTTAAATTAGTACAGTGAAGTGAAAATAATACTTGTGAACATTAATACTCGTTTGATTTTTCTTCGCAAATTTAACGATTCCAGGGTGAAATCTGCTTGCTGCCTGGAACAATCAGCTTATGTGGATTGTAAATGACATCCCAAACACAAGGTGTTAGTTTACTGAATTTCAGGATATTTATTGTAACGTACAATATACCACAGATCTCGTGCAAGAACTAGATCAAAATCTGGAACTGTTGATGGATACAGCTGTCGACTGTTTATATTACCTCATCAATGATGGTATTACATTAAATTGTTTGAACTATTACTTATTAAATTTACAGTTACAATTCATGGAGTTTCGAAAATCCCAACAGATATTCGGATACAGTAAAACGAGGTGATAATTCTGAAATAACAATTCAGTTGTTCAGATATATTCACATACAGAAATTAATAACTTAATTCTCTTAACAGTATAATCATAAAAATTTCAATTTACACTGAAATTAACTGATGCTTTTAATTTCTAACATTTAGACAGCATTAAGACTTAAAAGTACAATTAAATTACAAAGGCAGTTTTATAAGAAATCCTGAAGTCATCAAAATTGGAAGTGCCCACCTTACTTAATGAGGAAATTTCTAGAAATTGAACTTCGTTATTTACATATTATTGTAATTTACAAGAAGTCATCATTTTGGCCTTACAGGTGGAAATATAACTCTGTAGAAAATGTCCACTGTCTTGTAACTGTTGGTGTAATTACAAACAGAAATTGTAATTTCTGTGTTTCTGTACTGACAATTGGTATCAGAATCAAAAATATAGAAATGGTATTATATAATGCTACACTCCCAGCCTGGCTTGTCACATTACAACCCCCACCCATCTTACAACATAAGAATTATACCTGAGACACCGAAGACATGCAACAGGCAAAACAAGCTGGTTAAATACACAATTAAATTTTATGCTTACTTGTAAAACAACTGTACTGAGAAGTTTTGATCTACAATACTGGATTAAACACAGAATATGAAAAGAAAGCATCTGTTAAAGCAAATATCATGTACTTACGTTGTTATTACTAATTCTTAGTTTTTAGTCTTTACAAAAAGTATAGATTACATAATATGGATATATAAAATATGAAAAAGACAGGTCAATGTCAAGAACACAACTCCTGTAGGAACCATTGCACAGTCTTTTTGAAAAATAAAAGTTTTCCTTATTTGTTTGTCATTGTCATATTGCACTTCACAGGAATCTGGAGTGTAATAACATCTCGGTCACTTCAGAGGAATTGCAAGTTTCTGGCATCTGCAAACATCAAAGTCTCTTGGATGTCCATATGTATCTGCCATAGCTGCTCACCATAGTGTCTTCCACTGAGGTAGCCACAGGTCACAATAAAAAGATTTTTTACAGTATCTGTAATCAGGATACAAATTTACATGTTGTGGACAGTAAAATCAATGTACATTTATATACCAAATGTAATGAACTACATTTTTCAGAAGCAAAAAACCAGAAAATTGCTGTCAGGAATGGCTGTGATTAGCAAATTCTAAGCTGTGGTATATGTTGCAAATCTTATCTTGTGACTGTACATATCGCAAAAAAGTCGTTACTTGTACTACTAACGTTACTTTGCTGAAAACAAGAGTTTCTGACCCCCTCCCAATTACACTTACTTTTAAAATATACTATGTACATGGCCAATTAGATTGAACATATGCTAGATTGTAAACAATTACAATTTCAAAAAATTTTGGTTTATAGTCTGAAAATTGATGATTAAACTGAAGAATGAAGTAACCTTATACAAAAATAGATCACACTTGTATAAACCTGGTAAGATAATTGAAATTTTATATTACTACTGTATGTACAATCCATTAATATTTAGCAACCAATAGTATCTGTAGAAAAAAATTTGCAATAGAATCAGATTTCGCATCCATTTTACCATTAATGTAACTAGTCGTATTATGAGGTTCCATTATGAGTTAATTTGTATCATCCAGTACTGTTATTCATGTAAGATTCAAGAGTTGTCTTTAAATGTTATTCCATGTGTTTTGAACAGAATTTGTCAGTTAAAGAAGTTTAGTCCTCAGTAGATCATCTCACAAAGCATTTCCTTTAATTTCATTTTGATTTAACATTGATAATAAATTTGTTAATTATTACTGTTTCTCTCTAGCACACACCAAATTACATCCTTTAATTTCACATCCTACCATAAAATTATAGAGACTCCAAAGTAGATATCTTGCAACGCATGACAAACTGAAGTAATAAGTGAGACAACACATTGAAAAATATGCAAAGTTGCTAATAAACTCACAAATATTCTCACAATACAATTAGTTCCTACATTAATTAGTCCATAATAATGGATTGTGTACATGGTGAAAAGTTTAAAGAAAAGTATCATATCAAATTTCACTTCTGACATAGGTAACTCATTTGACTCAAAATCTGGTGAAAATAGTCACATATTGGTATGAACAGCAAAATTGGTGTAAGTTAGTAAAAATTATATAAGGTAATAGTATTTTCCACAAGGTCACTATTTCTTCAAAATACTCCTGTGAAATGTAACTAATATATTCAAATGTAATATAAATCACAGTATTAGAGGAATAATGAATTTTTTTACAGGCTCTTCTATTATTTAACCAAACTCTTAATATTAACCATATATTTTTATTATTTTATATATAATCACCATTCTTTAAAAAATCTAGATCTACATCCATACACCGCAAGCCACCTGACTGTGTGGCAGAGGGTACTTTGAGTACCACTCTCGGTTCTCCCTCCTATTTGAGTTGTGTATTGTTAGTGGAAAGGAACAATGTCGGTATGCCTCTGTGTGGGCTCTAATTTCTCTGATTTTATCCTCATGACCTCTTTGCGAGATATATGTAGAACGGAGCAATATACTGCTATACTCGGTTCACATAAACGAGAGACGGAATGTAAACACAAGGAGGCGCGTGGCCAGGGGTGGACAAAACATGGGTACTTGGTGTTGCTCAGTGTCGCCTCATCCGCTTCAGTTGTAAAGCCGTTGTGTGTGTTGTATGGCGGTGATATTTGAAGATGACTGTACAATTCACCTTGAACGACCAGTTGCCGAATAGTGACAAGTTATAGTGTTTGCAATCACATTCAGTATTCAAAGTCGGCGTATCTCTTTTTCCCTCTTATCATTAACATGTAAAAGTAAATTCATTATGTCATCCACCACTTTCAGTCCACTTAAAAAGTGGCAAAAGAAGAAGTCATTAAGTTTTTCAGAGAAACTTTAGTTCTTTGTGTGTATAAAATGGAGCTATGGTGTCTACAACAGACTATGACCTATACTGTTCTGCATCTACCAGCATTGGTCGTTCCTCAGTACAAAGCCAGACATTCCTTGAAGTCTGCCAATTAATAAATAAATTAATAATCATGACAGAAGTTTTTAGAAAGTGATGATGACTTTGAAAGAAATGCGATGCGAAGAAAAGAATATGAATGTTTCTTACAAATGGCCAATAATTCACGAAATGCTTGTTTTAAATGAATATGGAGATTTGGGCAATTTTCAGAAGACCACATTTTACAGATTATTTAAAAAAAAATTTAAATATGTTTGGCTTCTAATATCACTGCTATGCAGCAAAACACACAGCAACCTTGCACCTGAAACAGATGAGTCAACACTGAGCGAGCGACTTCTTTCTGTTCACCCCTGGTCTTGTGCCTCCTTGTGTTTACAGTCCGTCTCTCATTTTGATGAATGGAGTATAGACTCCTCGGTAAACTTGACAAAAGCCCGTACCGAGCTACAGAGCGTCTCTCTTGCAGAGTCTTCCACTGGAGTTTATTGATCATCTCCATAATGCTTTCACGATTACTAAATGATCCTGTAATGAAGTGCGCTGCTCTCTGTCCGATCTTCTCTACCTCCTCTATCAACCCCACATGGTACAGATCCCACACCGATGAGCTGTATTCAAGCAGTGGGCGAACAACTGCACTGTAACCTACTTCCTTTGTTTTCGGACTGCATTTCGTTAAGGTTCTTCTTCCAATGAATCTCAGTGTGGCATCTGCTTTACCGACGATTAATCTTATATGTTCGTTCCATTTTAAATCACTCCTAATGCCTACTCCCAAATAATTTATGGAATTAACTGTTTCCAGCTGCTGGCCAGCTATAGTGTAGCTAAATGATAAAGGATCTTTCTTTCTATGTATTTGTAGCACATTACACTTGTCTTCATGCAGATTCAATTGCCATTCCCTGCACCATGCGTCAATTCGTTGCAGATCCTACTGCTTTTCAATACAATTTTCCATTGTTACAACATCTCTATGTACTACAGCATCATCCGCAAAAAGCCTCAGTGAAATTCTGATGTTATCCACAAGGTGATTTATATATAATGTGAATAGCAACGGTCCCATGACACTGCACTGTGGCACACCTGACACCACTCTTACTTCGGAAGACTTCTCTCCATTGAGACCGACATGCTTTGTTCTGTTATGTAGGAATTGCTCAATCCATCACACAATTGGTTTGATAGGCCATATGCTATTACTTTGTTCATTAAACGACTGTGGAGAACTGTATCAAATGCCTTGCGGAAGACAAGAAACGCGGCATCTATCTGAGAACCCATGTCTATAGTCCTCCGAGTCTCATGGACGAATAGCGCAAGCTGGGTTTCACACAATCGCCTAATTCAAAACCCATGTTGATTCCTAAATATCAGATTTCTAGTCTCCAGAAAAGTCATTATACTCAAACATAATATGTGTTCCAAAATTCTACAACTGACCCACATTAGAGATATAGGCCTATAGTTCAGCACATCTGTTCGACCTCCCTTCTTGAAAACGAGGATGACCTGGACCATTTTCCAGTCTTTTGGAATGCTACGCTCTTCTAGAGACCTACAGTACACCACTGCAACAAGTGGGGCAAGTTCCTTCGCGTATTCTGTGTAAAATCGAACCGGTATCCCATTAGGTCCTGTGGCCTTTCCTCTTTTGAGTGATTTTGATTGTTTTTCTATCCCTTCGTCATTTATTTTGATATTTGCCATTTTGTCATCAGTGCGACAATCTAGAGAAAGAAGTACAGTTCAGTCTTCCTCTATGAAACAGCTTTAGAAAAAGACATTTAGTTTTGATCCACCTACCGCTTTGACATAAGACCAAAATATATTAGCATTTACAGCCAAGTCAGTACTTTACTTTTGAATTTGTTGAACGCCTCTTGCATAGCCCTCCTCAAGCTACATTTTGCTTCATGTAATTTTTGTTTGTCTACAAGGCTTTGGTTATGTTTATGTTTGCCGTGAAGTTCCCTTTGCTTCTGTAGCAGTTTTCTAACTTGGTTGTTATACCATGGTGGTTCCTTTCCATCTCTTATGATCTTGCTAGGTACATATTATTTAATTCATATTGTACGATGGCTTTTTCCGTGTTCTGTGTTAACTGTTTCGAATAGTTAGGGTCTGTTGTCACCAGAAGGTCTAATATGTTATCACCACGAGTCATTCTCTGTTTAACTGGTCAAGGTAGTTTTCAGATAATGCACTTAACCCTCCTACTACCAATGGGGTCAATATGACCCCATAAGCACAATTGAAATCTATATCTCCCTCATTTTCAATGCGATTATTTTCAAAATTTATGACTTTGTCTCTCTAACTTCCTTGTATGCAATGACACATTATTCAGTTTTACATTTACAACATATCAAAATTTATTCATGGACTACGCACTGAGTACCACTGGGGTCAGCATGACCTCAAAGTAAATTTTTTTTGTTTTGTTTCTTGAATGTAACATTATAAAAACATAACAGCGAATATTACGTTGAACAGATGTTATAGGAAACACCTGCAACAATGAAACTAACACTTTCCACTTCTTATTTATACCGATTGTTGTCGTTTCTTTCCTCAGCAGTTGTTGTGTGTTGCCTCAGTTGTTGCTAGTGTTTTGTTGCAGCGTGTGAAAGAACTACATTATGTCTAGAAAACGTCTGAGTAGTGTTGAAATACAAGCAATTTTGAATGAAGAAGAGGAATTAGGAGATACAGCGTCTGATGACGACGAAGAGATTGATGGTGTCATTTCTGGAAGTAGTGAATCAACTGAAGATTCTGATGAAGACGTTGGAGATTTGCTGAGTACTATGCATTTCAGTGAGGAAATAGGTGACGGCAAAGCAGCGAAACCTATTATAATCCTAGACCATAATGCAACAAAATCAGGTGTAGACACTATGAACAAGTTAGTCAGAACCTAAACCACAAAACGTATGACAAGAAGATGGCCCATGGTGATTTTTTATAATATTTTGGATATTAGTGCCCAGAATGCTTTCATAATTTGGTTGGACTTAAACCCTGACTGGAATAAAAAAAACCAACTACAAAAGAAGATAATTTCTTCTGGAACTGGGAACAAGTCTAGTACAGAAAAACAGAAGTCAGCACAGCAAAGCTTCTCTGCCTCGTCCTCCTCCTTCAGCACAAGTGGATACGGGGGTAAAACGTGGACGGTGCTACCTGTGCGAACGTTCAGTGGATAGAAAACATTCAGAAACGTGCAGGAGATGCTTTTCCTATGTCTGTAAACACCATTCAGACATTCTTTGTTTTAAATGTAAAGAGATGTTTTGTTTTATATAAGGATCTATAAGATCAAGTGTTGAGACAAGATCTGTAAGTGCTTATATATCTACTTCGCCAGGTTTCAATCAGTAATGTATGCTTTTGTGTCAGTTCATTAAAATAAATTAAATACTACCAATATATCCCGTGATAATTACTTGGGGTCATATTGACCCCAACGGTACTCAGTGTAACAAAAAAATTCTGGTAGTAGGAGGGTTAAACACTTTCGCTGGATTCTTTGTCCCTGCCACCCATTATAAACGTTTGAGTCTCCCAGTCTATATCCACTAAATTAAAATCTCCTCCCAAAGCTATAACATGATCAGGAAATCTAATCAAAATATTTTCCAAATTTTCCTTCAGATGTTCTGCCAAAACAGCTGCTGAGCCAGGAGGCCTATAGAAACATCCAATTACCATGTTTGAGCCTGCTTTAACCGCGACCTTCACCCAAATTATTACACATTTCAGATCTCCATCAATTTCCTTCAATACTATTGCACTTTTTATCACCATAAACACACCTTCCCCTTCACTGTCCAGCCTGTCTGTGCGGTAATGGATAATCTCATAGTGAGAGATTATTTTTGACAGACTGACAAATTTAGAAAAACTATGCAGCATTTGGAAACTAAAATGGAAGAAAAATGATGCTTATCTAGGCGACCTAGTGCTTTCCATACACTTGACATACAGAGTTTATATATCCTAAGGTAATTTCAATTAACTTCTCGAAAACAGCCAAAATTAGGCTACCTATATTGATACCTTCCCATTTCTGTCTTTAAAAATATGTACCATCTCCGTTGTACCTCACATTCCTTACCTTAATTACCTTCATACAGTAGTTCTACAATCTCACTAAAACACATATATTTTCCCCTTTTCTCACTACTTTTTCTATCCCAGTCTGTGAGATATTCAAGATAAAGCCTAATTTCTCCTAATTACTGTTATTCTTATTAGCACACAGATTAACTGGATTTTCTCTCACAAGGTGACATATTTGTATAATGAAATTTAAAACTTTCCCAGCATACTGACTGTTCCATCAAATTCCAGCAGTCCTCCTCAAATTAGGTGAGACTGTTTGTATACTCTTCCCACCAACAGGAAGAAACTTTTCATGAAGCTCTTTTACTTTGCTTTTAGTCTTCTTATACCTACACCTAACTTTGTTTATTCCACGCTACCTTCAATAATTCACTCAACTTAATATTTTTACCATTTTCTCTGTCTTTTGTTGGTATATTTCCAACCTTTACTGGCAAAATGTGGCCTATACTATCACTGTGTCCACTTCTACCTCTTATTATACCACCATGTCTAATTCTTGTTACTTCTCCTCTAATTCATCAGGTGCTGAAGACCTAGCTGCTGTGTGCCCAAAACCCCTGTCCATCCATCCATCTAATTCATTATAAATCATGCCCTTACACTCATCACAATATACCCCATTCCTTCATCCACAACACCTCTTTTGTTTAATAATAGCATCTCTTTGTCACTCACTATTTGTTCATTGGTTTGACCAGTAGTAAAATCAGAACTACAAATACTGTTCCCTCCTCATTGTAATTTCTGAGAAAATATTTGCTGAACATGGCCAGACTTCATGGAAAAGAAACATATTGCCGATTTTTGTGGACAGTGTTTGTGGCCATGACAGACAAAACATGGAGGCCAAGACTTTAACTTAGTAGAAGATTGATTGCACTTTGATGGGCAATGTGGAACTTGCTTATGTGGGGTACATACTGCTCACTTGGATGTGAAAATGTTGGGCATGTGGCATGTTATTCATGGGCGTGGATACAGATGTAGCGCACCGGTGTGGCATGTTGATCACAGTGGCCACAGCCAGATAACACGTCTCTGATGGACAGAGTAAGTTGTAATTTGCAGCTGTTTGCTGATGATGCTGTGGTGTACGGGAGGATGTTGTCTGTAACTGACTGTAATAGCATACAGGTTGACTTAGACAAAATTTCTAGTTGGTGCGAAGAATGGCAGCTAGCTCTCAATGTAGAAAAATGTAAGGTGATGCGCATGAGTAGAAAAAACAATCCTATAATGTTCGAATACAGCATCAGTAGTGAGCTTCTTGATGGGGTCGCGTTGTTCAAATATCTAGGTGTAACATTGCAGAGCGATATGAAATGGAACGAGCATGTAAGGACAGTTGTGAGTAAGGCAGACAGCCGACTTGGTTTATTGGGAGAATTTTGGGAAAATGTACTTCACCTGTAAAGGAGACCGCGTATAAAACGCTTGTACGACCACGTCTTGAGTATTGCTCAAGTATTTCGGACCCGCAGCAGATCGGTTTGAAGGAAGACATAGAGGCGGTTCAGAGGCGAGCAGCTAGATTTGTTACCGGTAGGTTCGACCAATGCGCGAGTGTCACGGAAATGCTCCGGCAACTCAATTGGGGATCGCTGGAAGAAAGACGACGTTCTTTTCGTGAATTCCTGTTAAGTAAATTTAGAGGGCCGGTATTTGAAGCTGAGTGTAGTACTATCTTGCTGCCGCCTACATACTTTTCGCGTAAAGATCACAAAGACAAGATAAGAGAAATTAGGGAGTGTACCCTCCGCCACGCACCTTACGGTGAATTGCGGAGTATGTATGTAGATGTACTAGTAGAGTCAAAGGTTTGCAGTGTCTCAATTATTTTTAATATATCTGATAGTGTTGGATCTCTGTGCTGCAGAATCTTAAATGGATGTATGTAATCATTTGCATCATTCTGTGTCATTGCACCACAAAGCTTCTCATCTGAAAAGGATTTTTCACAAACACAGTCAAATTTACAATGTTTAGTGTAACCTCAAAGTTCCATCAGCTGCACTTTGTATGACTGCTGCAGTTGGTTTAAAAAGTGAAGAACTTTAATCTAGTATCAGTGGCATGAATTTGAGATTCATTTCTCCATCAGTACTTGACTTTGTGAAGATGGGTATGGGGAAATAAGTTTAAAAGTAACTGAGGCCTGAAAAGTAGAGAAAATTGCCGATTGTATGCTGTAAAACACTGCTGTAATTAGAATGAAACTTTCACTCTGCAGTGGAGTGTGCGCTGATATGAAACTTCCTGGCAGATTAAAATTGTGTTCTGGAACCGGGACTCGAACCTGGGACCTTTGCCTATCGCGGGCAAGCGCTCTACCGACTGAGCTATCCTGACACGACTCATGATGCCGCCTCACAACTTTATTTCCGCCAGTACCTCGCCTCCTACTTTTCTAAAGTAGGTCCCATGTTCGAGTCCCAGTTCCGGCACACAATTTTAATCTGCCAGGAAGTTTCATGTCAGCGCACACTCCACTGCAGACTGAAAGTTTCATTTTGGAAACGTCCCTTAGGCTGTGGCTAAGCCATGTGTCCACCATATCCTTTCTTCCAGGAGTGCTAGTCTTGCAAGTTTCTCAGGAGAACTTCTGTGAAGTTTGGAAAAGTAGGAGGCGAGGTACTGGTGGAAGTAAAGTTGTGAGGAGGCATTGTGAGTCGTGTTGGGATAGCACAGTTGGTAGAGCACTTGCCCGTGATAGGCAAAGGTCCCAGGTTCAAGTCCCAGTTTGGGCACACAATTTTAATCTACCAGGAAGTTTCACTGCTGTAATTGTTTCAAATAGTTCTATTATTCTATTTGTGCATTAAAATTGCAAAATGGAGGCACCTGTATTTGTGACAGTTGCTAAGAAGTAATCATCCTTTTTGAATTTGCATCAGTTGTGATAGGGCAACGATAAGCTGCATCAGCTGTGACAATCAAATCATGAACACTTTCTAAAATTAAATGTAAATTCTTGGAGGTAAAAATAGTCTGCCCACTCCAATTTGAAACAAAATTACACCTTGAACATTGTCCTGAATCTATGTATACTCTTCTGGATCAAAGCACACTCTTACAGGTCATATGTGATGGTAATTTAACTATGATTCTGCCAGTCATGTTTGAAAAGTGTTAGTGTTTGTAGTGCATGGCATCTGATGCGATCTAGGAAGTGTTGCAAACTGGCAGTATTACCATGACTGTTCGTATTGATAGTGCTGTATTTGTCTTTGGTTGCTTCACTATATGTGATACTATGGATAGTTCTCATAAAGAAGGATGGTAGTTGGCACTTGTGTCTTGACTCAGGAAACTTAATAAGGTAATCCAAAAAGATGTTTGCCCTCTTTTACGAATGAGCAATATATTGGACTGGTTGAGGGGAGCTAAGTTTATTTCGGCTATGTATCTGTACTCAGGATATGTGCAAATACAAGTGGATGAGACTGATCATGACAAAACTGCTTTTATTACACAAGAGTCCTGTATAAATTTAAAGAAATGTCATTTGGTCTGTGTAATGCCTCAGCAACTTTTGAATGTATGGTGTATAACATTTTCTGTTACCTGAAGTGAACAATGTGTCTGTGTTACCTAGATGACCTTATACTATCTCGGAAAGTTTTGAATTACACACAAAAAGACTGAGAATTTCCCTGAAGTGTCTCAAGCAAGGTAACCTAAAACTTATTCAAAGATAGTGTCTGTTTAAACGTAGTGAAGGAAATCGGAATACTTGCCCATCTTGTCTCAAACAGAGGCTTGTAGCCAGATCAAGAAAAGGTGAGATCTCTTGTGGAATTTTCTATTCCTAAAAATACTAGTGATGTGAGAAGTTTGCTGGGATTGTATTCTTATTACCTATATTTTATTAAATACTTTTGTATGAAAACTAGACCCATTGAGGAGAAGTTAAAAGCTGATGTTAAAATCTCAATAAGATACCCTGCGAAGAGCTCTGACATGATGAGAGTACACCTATAGAGTTGTATATAAATGCTAATACGTATGGACATGGTGTTATTTTGGTACAAATCGTAGATGGAAAAGAGAAGAAAATATCTTATGCCCTCAGGACACTTATGAAAGCAGGGAGAAGCTACTCAAATACAGAATAAGAGTGTCTTGATGTTGTTTTAGACCATCTGCGAATTTTGACAGAATCTCTACAGTAAAGTGACTGAGTAACATTAATGAATCAGACAATTTTCAAATGTACAATGAGAGGCCCAAATAATTTAGAGTCCAGGAACAGAGCATTGCACATGCCGAAGTTCAGAAGTGCCAATGTTCCCAACTATAGCGGTTTGTGGAGGTTCAGGTTGGTGTTTACATCAGCAAATAATAGTTAGGATACAATATATGTCGAGATTCATGACACTTTAACTCATACTATAATTTCTTTTGAAAATTATTATTACAACACATAGAAATGATTGAAATACAAGAACTCATCAGTAGCATTACTACAACAAGTGATTCTTATCATGCTCAGTGACATAGTGGATAGACAGATTGCTTACGAACATAAAGTATGAGTATTCAAATCTGACTGGAGTTATTGTATGTTTACTTAATTTAGACCTGTGCGGGTAGTATTTTAACCTTTGTTTGCTACAAATTGTGCAGATAAAAAAATGTTCAAATGTTTGTAAATATCGGACTCAACTGCTGGGTTATTAGTTCATAGTTTGCAAACTACTCAAACTAAGGTAAACTAACTTAAGGAAAACACAAACGCTGATGCCCGAGGGGGGACTCAAACCTCTGATGGCGAACAGCCACGCGCTCCGCAGCACGGCTCCCAATGTGTATGGCTAATTCACTGCAGCTTAAATTGTGGAGTTATTGGCTTTTCTGGTGGTGATGTTATTTCAAAAAATTCCATTTTATAATGAGCTAATCTGTAAACAAATACACAAATAGACATAGTAAACATATTTGATATGTGTTTATTTATTTGTAATTACTTCGACCACTACCTAATCTCTCTTTATGTCTATAGTTTTCAGCTAAGATATATGTATCAGCTGATTGCCATATTTTTCTAAGACTTTTTGCATTATTGACAGCAGCAAAGTGGATGTGTATTCCTGTTTCTGTTGTTTCCAGTTTAATATTCATTTAACATTAATATGGCTGTTAGAGTTGTATGCTAAACCAACAAGTTGGTAGAGTTTCAGTGTACTGTAGTATCTGTATGATCAAATCTCACCATAGCTTTCTTTTTTTCTCTTCTCACCTCACAAGTTTTCACTTCTTTCCATATTCTCTTCAGTAATTAACTAAATATGGTTTGTGATTTTGATGTCTAAAACTAATCTTTCTTACAAGGTAATATTTATCTGACCTTCCATAACAATAAAAATAATCATGAAACTTCCTGGCAGATTAAAATTGTGTGCCGGGACTGGGACTCAAACCTGGGACCTTTGCCTTTCGCGAGCAAGCGCTCTACCGACTGAGCTATCCTGACACGACTCAAGATGCTGCCTCACAACTTTACTTCTGCCAGTATCTCACCTCCTACTTTCCAAACTACACAGAAGCTCTCCTGCGAAACATGCAAGACTAGCACACACATTGTGCTTTGGGGCTCTATAACTACCTGCCCTAGGGGTAGAGCAATTGAGATGCTTCTTTTGTCATCCATTGCACATTTGCTGAATACGGGCCAGAGTACACACTTATGTGCTGCGACAGGGACATTGTATGCTATCAATCTCTTTCTCTCTTCTCCAGCCCTTGCCCACTCTGCTCAATGGGAAGTTGAGGATGACCAACATGGAAGTGATCCCTCCCCTCTTGATATATCTGCCAGACCGAGTGGTACAACCTGAAACAGCACCATGATGGGCACTTATAAAGCAGACTGGACATTGTTCAGCTAACATGCTGAACTTGAACGACATTACAGTGTCCAGAAATGGGTAGATTATATTACACAATTGCTCCATCATGCTGGTGAAGCATCCATTTCACAGTCTACAGGCCAGTTGCAAAGACAATCTGTCCCTTGGTAGAGTGAAGAATGCTGCTCTGCAATATGAGTGAGATGAGCAGCTCTGTGTATATTGAAGAACTGGCCCACTTCAGAGAAACTTAAAGCCTTTCGGGTAATGAGGGCAAAATGCCACCAGATTATACAAGTGAGTAAGAAGAGATTATGGCAGTACTTCCTGAATTCCATCAATCATTCCACAACCAGCACGAAAGTGTGAGAGACCATAAGGAGGATATCTGTAAGAGTACAATGGTGCCCAGTAGCTGCTGTAATAGGAAATGGCACTCTCCACACCGACCAGTGAGACATTACACAGACTATGGCAGAGTATTTCACCTCTGTAACTTTTTTTCACTGCCAGACAGGATCCTGCATTCCAGCATCATAGAATGGCCACTGAGAAGGTCAGTTTGGACTTCAGGTCCGCCACTGCAGAAGAATACAACTGCCCCTTTTCTCTATGGGAGTTAGATTCTGTGTTGTCTGCAGCCCATGATACTTGCCCTGGACGTGATAAGCTACATTGCAGTATGTTACGGCTTCTTACAGAATGAAAGAGAGGAGTCATCTTCTCACTTTTTAATGCCATTTGTGCCTCAGATCATTTTCCTGACTCATGGCTTGAAGTGATTTTAGTTCCTGTTTTAAAAGCAGTGAAGGATCGCACAAGTCTGAGTAGTTATTGTAGTATTGCCCTCATTAGCTGCTTGGGAAAGATCTTAGAGCAGATGGTTAAACATCACCTTGTTTGGATCTTGGAATCCAGTCAACTCCTTAGTCGCTTTCAGAGTGGGTTTAGGAAATATCGCTCCACCTTTGATAACCTGACCTTCTTAGAAGCGGCTATACAACAGGCTTTACTGTGCCAGCATTGTCTTTTGGGTATACTCTTTGACATCGAGTGGACCAGTGATACTACTTGGAGGCATCTTATTCTTCAAATTGGGGGTTTCATGGATGTCTTTATAAAGTCCTTTCTTTGTCCTCTCTGATCGTTTTGAGCAAGAGAACTGTGTTCTTCAGGGTTTTAAATGTGACTTTATTTCCCATAGCAATTACCAGTCTTACATCCATCACTAAAAGTCCAGTCCAGTGTTCTTTATTTGTTGATGACTTAAGGATCTTTTGCCCTTCTTCAAGCCTTTGCAACAACAACCTGTCAGATGCAAATTACTTTTTGACGATTGGATGACTGCGTGAAGTAATGTGGTTTTCAATTTTCACTTAGAACTTTGTATGTGTTCTTTTTAACCATTCCCATTCTGTTTTAAACTTACCTGAACTGAGGAAGAGGGACACTGTCCTACATTTTAAAGAAACAGAGAAATTTTCTTGAATATAGGTGTGACCTGTGCAACTTTCCTCTAAAGGGAGGGCATGAGAAGTATCTGCATAGCAACAAAGCCCATCATCTAGTGACAGCCCAGACAGGTACTCATTGTGCCTTGTTACTAGTGGGAATAACCACACCATCAACTGAGTGCCTCTAACCGTCCTTGTCCATCACAAGTAGAATGTAATGTTCCTCCAAGACTATTACTCACAAGAGGGTTAGTTCACATTGGGTTGTACACTCTGGTATGAATGTGTGTGGTGGTTACTCAAAGGAGACTGTCATTATGAAGACTAATTACATTCTTGCAGTAAGGGGAGGGAGGGGGAGCTGTAACAAGATTCGTAAGTGAGGCATGGCACCCTGAAGAGCTATTCAATCTGCAATTGATATAACACACAAAATATGATACTGATATGTAATTGAGCACACATAAATGTACTTCAGAGGGGTACTGCTGTATGCAGCAGCAGATTAGACACCATGTGCAGGTGGTACATTGATGCTGGAATGTATTTTCCCCCAGTCCTCATAATACACAATACAAATGACAGTAATAACAATGAAATATGATATGGCTGCACACACAGATCTGCATCTGGACACATGATAAGGCAGCCTCTGGCAATGGTCACTCTGCCCACGTAATGAGATGGCAGCAGCAGCAGCACTGATCACAATGATGCTGATGAGCCTGCAAAAGCAGTCCCAGCAGAGCAGCGGCTGATGATGTGAACTCAACCACATTGGATGGCAGTGTTAAGATGAATGCCTGGCAGGCAGCAAGTATGTTCACTGAGGCAAATATGCCCAGTATTGAACAAAACGAAAGTGCAGTGCAGCGTGTGCCTCTTAGTTGTGCTGTCTAACCATGTGTCCATTCACCTCTGGCCTCCAAAAAATGAGATTCAGTGCCTAGCACAGCTCAACCAGAAGGTGAGCCAATCCCAGTTCTGACACCAGAATTGTGCAAGGAGAATCAGGTATTAGATATAAGCACTAAGCTGATAGTAGGAAGGAATTGTTTTGCTACTGGATTTAAGAGGGTTTATAGTGTTAAGTACTACATAGTAATAAACTGGGCTAGAGGGGTGATGCCTGATCAGTCACATTGTTGAAATTGAAGGTAAGTTGAAGTTAACAAGCTCCAGTGGACACAAAAAATATACATATGAATGGTTCAGAGGCCAGAGCTCAAGAGAGTGTGCGTGTCTCATCTCAGGTATCCCATGTGATCACCGGTACAGGCACTGATGTGCCTACTCCTTTGGGGTGGCTTACCCTTGCCACCAGATGCCCTTCATGTTGAAATGATTTGCTCCTTCAAAACAATGGAAGGTGTGCGTCAAAGAAAGGTGTGTATATTGGCCTCCTGATTTAAAGATGCTATATGTAAGTCTTGCATGAGTAGTCAGAAAGTACGCAAGCTGTCAACATTTGTGATACACCTTTAGTGCTCTTTGAGCACTGCCTTCATCTATACCATAAACAAGTGCTTCTGTAGTAGTTTTCTGCATTTGTAAAACTCCACGCTATTTACTATCACCATCAAGCAGGCATTACATTACCAGATGCTATTTTTCTGAACAACCGGATGTCACACAGTATTTAACTCAATGAACTTTGGTGCAAAAATCTTTGAAGAAGTTACTTTTTTATCTCCTTCACTACTGGGGTAATTACACATAAGGGTTCACTGAACACGTGTTTCCGGTAACTGATTGCCTAGTAAAGTATATTTGTTGTTGGTTATGTCATAATATCTATCAGTTTCAGCGTTATATTTATAATGAAGGGCTCTAGAAGAATGTGAATAATTTAGTAGTAAATAAAGCAATTCACCAAATAGTAGTGGGATTGGTAGATTCTTCATGAATTTTTCTACTAGCTGGAATTCACATACATACACTGAAAAGCCAGAACATTATCACCACCTGCCTAATGCCAGTATGGCTGTCTTTGGAAATGATAATAGCAATGATGCATCTCGGCATGGAAGCAAAGTGAAGAAAGGAAAGAAGATTAAGGTTTACCACATTGTCAACGTTGTGATCATTAGACAGAGCTCATACTCAGGTACTTTGTGTCAGGGATGGGGAAGGAAATCAGCTGTGCCCTTTGAAAGGAATGATCCTGGCATTTGCCTGGAGTGATTTAGGAAAAACACGGAAAACCTAAATTGGGGTGGCCAGAGGTGAATTTGAACTACTGTCTACTGCACCACCTTACTCATTGGGTGTGGAAGCAATGAGGCCTTGGTAGGTTGCTGGAAGGAGGTGAAACACATCTACATAAAAAAAAACCACCTAATTACCATAAATTCCCAGGAGGGGGAGGATGGTCTCTGATGCCACACTGGAAACACCCAGACGGGTTCAATTACGTACATATATGGTGAGTTGGGGGAGGGAGGCAGCATGTCAATTGCAACTCACCATTGTATTCTTTAAACCACTCCATCACACTCCTGGCCTTGTGAGGTGATGCTATATCTTGTTGAAAAAAATGCCACCGCATTGAGAAACATGATCATCATGACGAGGGTGAACACAGTCGGCAATGAGTGTACCATACTCCTTGTCTGTCATTGTGCCTTACACAAGCTTCTCTGCATCCTACCCAGACCATATCTGAGCCACTGCCAGTTTGTCTTCATCCCACAGTACAGTTGTCGAGGAGTTGTTACCCTGAAGATGATGGATTTATACCTACCCATCATCATGATAAAGAAGCTATTGTGATTCATAAGATTATGTAAATCTCAGTCATTGTGCCAATGTCCAGTGATGAATGTCACATGCCCATTCAGTCATGGTTGCCAATGTCATGGTGTTCAAATTGGCACATGCATGGATCATATGGTGTGAAGGCAGGAGTGTTGAGTGAACTGTGTATTAAGACACCCTTGTACTCTGCCCAATAATAAAGCCAAATGTTAGTTCCATCGCAGACTGCCATTTGTCCTGTTTTATCAATCCGTCTTACCTATGATGTGTAACATGTGTAATTATGGGTGACCGCCAAACTCCGTAACAGCTGGACAAGATTTTCAAGTACTAGCACTAATAAACATTCAGTGTGAATACTTCACTGATAATTCGAAAATGGAAACATTCCACAGTGAAAATGAAGTTACCCAACTCAACACCAGACAAAATATATGAAAAACAAGGATCTAAAAAAAAGCCTACAACATCACTATCACACAAAGAAGATACAGAAGAATAACATAACTGTCGACAGTTGAACGAGGAAGTTATACCAGAAGCAGCATCTAGCTCAAGAAAAGCATCTCAGCCAAGCCCAACATCTGAAGATTTTCAAAATAAAACACCAAAAAAATGTGCAGCTACACTATGGATCAGCACCACCAGAAGCTATGGTATGATCTTCAACAAGAAAATGCAGAACTCCAGCCTAAAGCTAGGATTTTCTGTGGGCAGCAACTTCCAGCTAGTAGCTCACAAAGAAACAGATGCTAAGAATAAACACCATAAAACTAAACTATCTGAGAGCTTGGTGAGTGGTGCCCAGAATCCTTATTTAAAGTACAAAGCAAACCCACCCATTCAAATGGAAATCAGACAGTAGTACCTTTTAAAATATTACACCATAATGTGCAGTCAATGTTAAACACTTTCGCTGCAGCTGACACTATCCTACATTGAGTGCAGACGCTTATAAGTGTCAGCCGAAGTGAAAGTGTTAATAAATTATTAGAAATAGATCTATTTTTGAAAACAATGTTACATTTAGATATTCTATGCACCACTGAACACTGGCTGTCAAAAGACAAAATAGAAAATGCCAATAGGTGAATATAATTTAGCCTGTTATTCTTGTACAAATGAAATTAGGGGATGTGGTACAGCCATCTATGTAAAAAAGAATATTAACTACAAATGCATCACAAAGTACAATAATATGCAAATAAAAAAGATATTGAATTTTCCTTAATTATCTTAATAGGCCATGACATACTGAATGTGTACAGAGCACCTGATGGAAACATCCAGAAAAGAAAGGAAAAGTCAAGAGCCTTCACATGTAAGTTAAAAAATTATTTTGGAGCAAAATTATTACAGAATAAATGATTTTTTTATAATAAAATTACTAACATTTTTAAAATAAATGTTCTCTTATGCTGGTACCACAAATTACATGGAGTGCATATGTATGTAATATACTGGACTATATTTTATCATGTTCCTTTTGCATTGGCTATGTTGTTAAAAATAATTATACAGGCACATATAGCATAATATGGTATCTGTCACCCTCATAGGCACAAATTTTCATGTAACAGAAAAATTGTAACATTAAAACAATTATTTCATTTACTGTATTTCTAAAAGCAGGCACTACCAACCCAACATATAAAGTACAATGTTATCTTCTTGTAAAACTGCACAAATTTCTTTTATCCAAAACTGTAACAATTTATATGTAAATTGATATTTACAAATGTATTATTGACTTGTCCAATATCATGTGTATAGTTGTACAATACTATGATCTCTTGGATCAATACAATACAATATAATACAATCTCATTTTGGTTTTGCCACTTGTTGAAGAGACTCACCACAGCCCCTCCTTGAAGAGCTGACTACTCATGCAGTTTCCTAAATGATCGTCTGCCCATCGTCGAACTGTGATACACCACTGCCATCTAAACAGCTCCACCCCCCCCCCACCCCTATCCACTGTATCTCCATACTTCTATGTCCACATCAAAGAACACTTCAAGATCCGAAAAGCACCAGTGGTGAGTCAAAGTCTCCAGCATCAAAGATATGTCACACATTTGGTCCTTTACTGATTCAGTGGTCGAGCGGTCACCACAAGCCTAAGCATTGTAATACTAGTGGGCCTGTGCACAAATGGCTTAATTCATACTTAACTGGAAGGGTTCAGAAAGTTGAAATAAGTGGTTCACATAAACAGCAAAAATCAGCTGATTCCTCGAACTGAGGGCTGTTAAGTATAGGGACCCATAGGGTTTGGTCTTGGGTCCTTTGCTGCTCTTGATATATATTAATGACTTGACATTCTGTGTTCATTTTGCTGATGATACAAAGACAGTAGTTATTCTTGACAAACAAGAGTTAATTGATGAAATTGTAAATAATGTCTTTTAGAAAATTATTAAATTTTGATAAAGCACAATACATACAGTTCCACGCAGTACATGACATACACCATTAATAAATCTAATCTGTGGACAGAAGTCTGTAGGTGATGTAGAATATTCAAAGTTTTTAGGTGTGTGCATTGATGAGAAATTAAATTGGAAGCAATGCATTGATGATCTAATGAATCAGTTGAGTTCAGAAACTTGTGGCATTACAGTTTTTCCAAATTTTGGTACAAACATCTCAGTAAATTACCTTACTATGGCTACTTTCATTCACTGCTTTCATATGGTAACATATTTTTCGTTAATTTATCATTGAGCCAAAAGGCATTCATTGCATGAAAGCATGTAAGCCCTAATTACAATAACTTCTGGAACCCACCCAAGATCATCTTGCAGACACTCATTTAAGATTCTAAGGATCTTCACAGGCCGCGATGAAGTAGCCGAGCGGTCTAAAGCGTCTTGCTGCAGAGCGCGTAGTTGCTCACCGTGGAGGTTTGTGTGTGTTTGTCCGTAGGTTAGTTTACCTAGGTTTAAGTAGTTTGTAAGCTACGGGCTGATGACCACGCAGTTTGGTCCGATAGATTTACAAACATTTGAACATTTTGATCTTCACAGTAGCTTCTCAATATGTATATTCTGTTATGAAATTTGGAATAAATAACTCAACAAAATTAAAAAAATAATTGCAGTGTGCATAGCTACAGTATTAGGAGGTTAAGTCTAATTTTAGTACAGAAGGGGGTGAATTATGCTGCCACAAAAATCTTTGGTCACTTACCAAGTAACATTAAATGTCTGTCAAATAGCCAACCAGCATTTAAAAACAAACTGAATAAACCTTTGTATGACAACTCCTTCTCCTCAGTAGATGAAGTTTTACATGGGAATTAGTCATATTAAAAAAAAACTGTCATGTAATGTTACCTTTTACTGAACTGCCACATTCCACATCATTATGAAATCTCGTATTCGTGAGCTATGGAACAAGTATTAATCTAAAAGAATGTAAACAGATAACTCTTCTGTGTATGGCAATCAAGAAAATTCTAAATTTTAATCAGGAAACAGGTGTTTGAACAATCATCCTTCCAAATGAAAAGGATCTCTAGGATGTGGAATAAAATTACTTATGTTTATGAAATAATATAGCATTTCATTGCTAACACACCACTGTCTACTAAAATTGCAACACCCAAAGGCTGATTGCAAAAGACATCACATTGGTATGAAGTGTAGGCCTACAACATGCTTGGATATGCAGTTGTCTAGTGCTGTGGCACTAAGAGGCTTTTAAACTTCCCCATAAAAAAAAAAAAAGAAATAAAATGAAATTAAATATGTGGGAAATTGGCAGGAAAGGTGATCCCAATAACAACTACCACAATTTGTCTGAACACTCTTTAATAGATGCGTACTATACAACGGTTGAGGCCAGACTCACATATGGCCGATACGTAGGCAAAGATCTCAGAACCAGCAAGATATGACACACACATAGTCTTTGTACTGTGGTGTTACAGTTGATGTATAGGCCTACACCGTAGACACACGCTGGGGGCTAGCACCGCCACACAGCCCCCCCCCCCCTCCCCGCAGTACGGAGTACTCCTGTTGAGCCGGGGAGGGGGAGGTGCCACCGATAGGAAGGGGAGCAGGCATGGGAGAGGAGGGGAGCGAGCAGATCGACAGCTCGAAGGAACCTTCAGGGAGGGGTGGGGGAGGAAGTGGCCTACGAGCATGAAGACCTCGCAGATCGTGGTCAAGATACCTTGATGGGAGGCGAACCTGATGCGACATGCGTTTAGGGGCAGCAGGGGCCAACAGAGCCAAAATGAGTACTGTGGAGGACGGTAACAGAAAGGCGCACACCTCAGAGGCAACAGAGTCAAGCGTGATGGTAAAGGACTTGATAAGCTCAGATTTTGGGAGCAACGCACACATCACAAAGAGGTGGCGGTCACGGATGAGGGATGAGAAGGGAGAGGTCGGAGGAGAGGGAAGGGGGAATGGGAACAGAGATCTGATGGCAGGGGACAGCCGGGGGGGGGGGGGGAAGGACACACGAAACCTCGGAAGGGGGAGATCAGGGAAGAGGGAGCGGGGGGGGGGGGGGAGGTGCGCCCGAGGGGAAGGGGGGGGGCGACATTATGATGGGGGTGGAGGGGAGTGAAGGAGCCTCAAAGGAAGAGAATGAAGATTGTGGGGAGGAGGGTTCGAGGTCGCAGGAGAGATCGATATAGGCCGGTTTGAGGCGGTTAATGGAGATGGTGATAGGTTTTCTGTTGAGGAGGATCGAGAATGTGTTAGCCACACAAGCTAGGGCGGGGTGTGGGCCATAGTAAGGAGGCTGGAGAGGGGGACGTACGGTGTCATCACAAAGGAAAACGAAAGAGCAAGACTGGAGGTTAGAGGGTACGCGTACTGGGGGAGGGGAGTGGCTGGCAGGGAGAGGGGGAGAGGATGAGGAGCATATGAGGCGGATGCAATCCGCCAGGAATGGTAGCTCGTCTGGAGAGGGAGGTGGGGAAGGGGCAACAAGCTCACCTAGGAGGATGAGTTGCTGCCCATAGACGAACTCGGCGACGGTGCCACGGAGGCCCTCCTTGTAGGTCGAGCGGAGGCCAAGGACGATCCAGGGAAGAGTGTCGAGCCAGAGGGTTCCATGACTCCGGAGGGCTGTCTTTAGGTTCTGGTGCCACCGCTCCACCAACTCGTTGCTCTGCGGGTGGTAGGCGGTGGTATGGATCCTGCGTATGTCACACAGGTGGCAGATTTGGGAGAACAGGGAGCTCTCGAATTGCCGGCTCTGATCAGTGGTTATGACTGAGTGGCAGCCAAAGCAAGAGACTCAGGAGGATAGGAACGACCGAGCGATGATGCACAGGGGGGTGGCCTCCATCCACCTCGTGGTGCGGTCAATCATTGAGAGTATGAACCAGTGACCATCGACCGGAAGGAGGGGACCAACCAGTTTGAAGTGGACGTGTTGGAACCTGTCCGCAGGAGGGGGAAAGGAGCCAAGTGCAGGAGATGTGTGAGAGGTGATATTGTTCCTCTGACAGGCGACACAAGAGCGGGTCATGCTTGACAGTCCCGTCTCATGTCGCGCCAGACAAAACGCTCACACACAAGGCGAGTAGATGCCTTGACACCAGGGTGTGCCAGCTCGTGCAGCTGTAGGAATATGGGACGTTGGAGGGGACAGGGACTGAAGGGGCGCAGTTTACCTGTCAAGTCGTCACACCACACCTCGCCAGTGACGCCCGGGTAGGTGGTACGAACAGAATGGAGGAAGGAGACGGGGTCAGTGAGGAGAGACTGGAGCTCGTTGTCCGCAGCCTGCAGGGCGGCAAGGTTGGAGAGGTCTACGACCGAGGTAACGGCATCGGTCTGGGAAAGGAAGTCTGCCACCACATTGTCAGCGCCCTTGATGTAGTGCACGTTGGTTGTGAACTGAGAAATAAAGGGCAAATACCAAAAGTGTCGGAGGGGAGGATGAGCAGGAGGGTTCTTGATGGCAGCTGCTAGGGGCTTGTGGTCAGTCAAAATGTGAAAGGGTCGACCCTCGACATTGGGGCAAAAATGTTTAATAGCCTCATAGATGGCGAGCAGCTCCTGATCGAAAGTCGAATAATTCTGCTTGGCATGTTTCAGTTTACAGGAGAAAAACTGTAGTGGAGAGACCACACCATGAAGTGACTGGCTCATGACAGCACCAATGGTGGTGTCACTCGCATCTGTCGTTATGAAGATGTTGACATAAGGGTGTGGGTGCGCAACTGTAATCGCTCGAGCATGCAGATCCTTAAGGGATGTGAAAGCATCCTTCGTAGGCTCCGTCCAGGGAACCGAGCGGTTGCCGGAAGTTTGCTTTCCCGCTAGCGCGTCCATGAGAAAGGCCTGAATGGCAGCTGTGTTAGGGAGTTGACAGCGGTAGTAGTTGACCGTCCCTAAGAAAGGCCAAAGTTCTTCAAAAGTGGAGGGGCGGGGAATGTTCAGCACAGAATCGACCTTGTCGGCTAGTGGGGAGATGCCTTCAGCAGAAACAGAGTAACCAAGAAAGGTGACGGAAGGGAGGTGTAATTGGCACTTGTCATCATTAAGTTCGATCCCGGCTCGATTTAATGCTTGCAAAAGTGTTTGAAAATGGCGTTTGTTTTTTTCGACCGAGTAACTGAAGATGAGTATGTCATCAAGATAAGCAACTCAGAATTTTAAGTCCTGTAAGATTTCGTTGACAAATTGCTTCCAGGTTTGAGTTGCGTTTTTAAGGCCGAAGGGCATGAAGCGGTATTGAAAAAGGTCGAGTGGAGTGGTGATGGCAGTTTTTTCAATGTCCTCTGGAGCCATACGAATCTGATGGTACGCGCATTTGCAGTCGACAACAGAAAAAATTTTGGAGCCTGCTAGTAGTTTAGAATAGTCCGTGACATTTGGAATGGGGTAGCGATCCATGATGGTTTTGGTATTGAGCTTCCAATAATCCCCGCACATGAGCCACGAACCATCGTGCTTTTTAGTGAGGTGGATGGGTGGAGTCCAACTAGTGCTAGAGCGCTCTATTACACCGGTTGACAGAAATTCGGAAATTAGAGTGTCAACTGCGGCAAGTTTTTCTGGAGACAGGGAACGGGGTTTGGAGAAGACAGGAATGTTGTCGGTGAGCCTTAATCTATGCACAGTACCGTTTGTAACCACAGCCACACGATGAGAAGCCGGCAGAGCCGCGCCAGGCGGCGCCGAACTGCTGTCGTCAGGGGTGGGCGTGGCCACCACGAGCTGTGTTGTGACAGCCGGCGAGAGCGGTGTGGAACCGTGCCGGCAACCGCGGGGAGAGCGGGCGGGACCCGCACCGCTGACGCCGTGGTTCCGGAGTCTGCCGCAGGAGGCGCGCCAGGTAGCGCACGCGACGCCGTAGTTGCCGGGGTGGCTGCAGCGTGAGTTACGTGAGCTGCCGGCGGACCGCCGAGCACCTGCAGGCGACCCGTGGTTCTGGCGGTGGCCACCGGGAGCGCGCGAGTGGGCGCACGTGGCGCCGCCGCAGCGCCGGTGGTGGATGTCGAAGTAGTGGGAGCAGGCTGACGTCCATGGACACGTAGTGCCCGAGGCAGCCACAGGCGGCGCGCTCGTAGGTGACGGTGGCGCCGAGGCAGCTACTGCGGCAGGCGGCGGAGTGGAGAGTGGCGTGAGCGATGTGAGAGAGACGGCACTGCCAACATCACAGCGAACAGGCGCGCGCAGCGAAGGAGAATTTTGCAGGTGGCGCGTGCGGCGTGGTTTGTTAGGACTAGGAGTACTGTTAGTGACACCGACAATCGAGCACTTAGCTCTACCACTGGATGAGGGAGAAGTTGGAATAGACACAGTCGGTTGAGTCTGAAATGTGACACGTAGAGCACTCGACCGAGGGCAATGAGGTGCAGTCTGTTTATGTTTGAGACACGAGGCCAGTATCACAGCACTCTTGCAAACTTCTGCATAGGAGCGGGAAGAGAGGTTGATGTTCAGAGAAGGTGACAGTTCCCATGGAGAGGGAATGACAGGGTGGGGGGAGGCGCCTACATCCCCCCGTGCGTGTTGTTTGGGTGTGCACACGGAGCATGACATTTTTGTGCATTATTACCAAATTTGACGTGGTAACAGTAGCAGGTGCGATTGGTGTCCTGCTCTTGTTGTCGGTGTACCGGCGGCGAGTAGTCTGCAGCAGAGGGTGTCGTGACGGTATTGCCAGGTGGCCGTGGCCACACGGGCGAGAGGCCACTAGACGAGTGCAGGCGATGCGCCGAAACCGTGAGGCGTAAATGCTCGTCTGAGGAGTCACCGACACGAGGCAGAAGCTGCAACCTAAGTTCTACCGGCAGTTTAAGAAGCCACAGTGCTGCGCCAGGAATGATTGAAGGGTCAATCTGACACCTCAGTGACCGCCACAAATCTGATGGCAACTTGTCATTCAGAGTCGCCAATTTGATGAAGTCCTGAATAGTCCCGTCAGCAGGGCGTGACAGTCTCTCCAGGAAGATGCATTTCATGGTGTCATACAGGTTATCTCGTGGCAGGTTGAGAAGTACGTTGCCGAGAAGATCCAAATTGTCTTGGATGGCTGACAGAAGATATGTGTACCGTGAGGCATCGTTGGTGATTCCATTAATCAAGAACAAGTGTTCCACTAGGGGAAACCAAGTCCGTGGATTTTCGCGGAAGAATGCCGGAAGCTTAAGGGCCCAACCAGCATACGGCGGATCGGCAGGCCAGTGTAGCAGAGGCGGCACAGGTTGTTGTTGATGTTGTTGTTGCATGAGAGGTGCGGGGCCGACGACCGGCGCAGTGGGAATACTCGAATATGTTGTAGCTGAGGGCTGAGTGAGCAGTTCGGGTTGTCGAATACACGACATAAACACAGCATTGTTCACGGGCTGGGCCCTGCACACAACAAAAGGTTCCGCACTGTGATTAGCACTCAGTGGAGAGTCATAACGTTTTTCACTTGGTCTGACACTGGAAACCGGAGGTGTATGTCTGTACAAGTCACTTTGGAGTGCCGAACTGGAAGAAATAAGCACTCCGAACCGTTGGTGGCTAGGCACTTGTGCAGCAGAAGGAGACACTGGTGCACCCAGTGTGGCCGTAGGCGGTTGCACATTTGAAGTATGTAAGATATCCATATTTACATAAAACCTGTCTGAAGCATGAACATGTGTGTGAGAGTGCTCGGTTGGTGATGAAGTGGGCGAAGAAGCACTCAATGAGTGCGGCGTAATAAAACCGGAGTCACATCGCTGTTGCACTGAATTGTTTGTAACAGGCGTAGAGAGCACGGGCTGCAAATTAGCACCAGTGAAAAGCGAAGGTGAGTGACTCGGCACATTAGGGGCACTAGACAACACTTGTGAGTTCAATGTACATTGATCCCGTGGAAATCCAGGTGGCGGAAGCACATGTGTCGACATGCTAGCAATTGGCGCGAACCGGTAGGCGAGCACAAAAGCAACGAAACGCACCGAACTACCGAGGAACGATGCAAAACTGAACACACGGAACACTCAGTTGGGGTCACCACTGTGGGAAATCGGCAGGGAAGGTGATCCCAGTAACAACTACCACAATTTGTCTTAACATTCTTTAATAGATGTGTACTATACAACGGTTGAGGCCAGACTCATGTATGGCTGATACATAGGCAAAGAACTCAGAACCAGCAAGATATGACACACACATATCTTTTTTACGGTGATGTTACAGTCGATGTATAGGCCTACGCCGTACACACATGCTGGTGGCTAGCGCCACCACAAATATTGCCGCAAGAGACCACATACACCTTCTGCCGGTGTGGTGCAGGGGATAGCATCACGGACTGTGGTGCTGAAGGTCGCCGGTTCAAACCTGCCCACTGGCAAACATTTATTTCTTTGTAATTAACAATTCCAGAATGTTCTACATCTTTCTTATGTTCACTTGTAAATTCTACTTGTTTCTTATGTTAACTGTTCTTCTAATTTCTGGTAAATTCTGTCTGTGTATAAATAGCAGAGCACTCTGCCCGAGAGGCAATCAGTGATGCTTGTATGTTAAGTTCATAATAAACGTGCTTTCAGTATAACTGCTGTGTTCAGTTGCCTTCGAAGTCAAGCCTGCTCCCATTTCAACGCGACAATATATATATTTTTAAAATCAACAAATTAAAATCCGGGGTTCTGGTGCAACATTTTATTCTTGTTGTCAAAGATAAATGCTATGACTTTGTGAACTGTCACATTTGAAGATATGCTGCTGCACCATCGTGGATATACTGCATATGTTTCCTTTCACCATCATAACGTTATGGCTGATCTGTGTATTTGACACAGTTCATCAAAGAATCATAATGTATGCTGCTTGACAAAAGCAGGAGAGCAACTTCAACTTGCGAAAAAATAACTGACAATTCCTAGAGAAAAACTTAAAATTGCTATGAAAAACCTGACCAATGAAAGCAAAAGAAAATTCAGAAGGCCGTCTGTGAAGTGAAGAGTGTGTTAGAATGCTCTGAATGCATTCAATAGTTCATGCATTATGGTTTTAGCTCAAAGCTGCTGGAACATTCAGTGCTTAGTACAACAATCAGTGTGGCATGGCAACATGTCTACAAGAAATGGTGGAAAATACGGCCAAATACATAAGTACACCATCTTATCAAAACCAAAATCAAATACATAGGCCTATCAGTAACAAGATTTGCAGAAAACAAATTCTTACAAGATGTAAGCCCAACTCATTCCCTTTTCCTCTCAGCACTTTGTTGGGTATAATGTTTTGGGGCCATAGCTCTGAGACAGTAAAGCTATTTAAACTACAAAAAAGGGTAGTGGGAATAATTATGATTAAAAAGCAAAGGTATACATGGAAACCATTCTTCAGGAAACTAAATATCTTGCCCCTACCATGTCAATACATATTGGAAATACTATGTTTTATAAAAAAAAGTATCAATAATCTGGAAAAAAATATGGACTACCACCATTACCACACTAGATCCAAAATCTTTTTAAGATTACCGTCCCACTCAAAAAATTTTTATAGTAATGGTGTTAAATATATGGGAGTGAAATTATTTAATCACCTTCCAAAACCTATAAAAGAAATCCAGGAAATAAGCAAATGTAAATGATCGGTGAAATCTCTCCTAATAAAATACTGCTTCTATTCAGTTCAGAAATATATCGAGTCAAATATGTCTTAAGATAGACTACAACCATCCCTCTCAAACTGATTATATAAACATCTTGTAAAACCACAGCTTGATGTATTGGATCTAAGTAGGGGGAAAAAAACCAGAACTACCATACTGTTCCTGTCCACTATTGAAATTAGGTTAATTCGAGTAAGTAACATGCTTTATCATGCTCCACCCACCTCTGTAATTAGCTTTAGAAACATGTTTTATAGTAATGATATTACTTGCTACACCTCTGTAATTATCTGAAGAAATAAGTTTTATAGTACTGATATTACTTGCATTATAATCTACACAATTGTACTGTAAGCTGTGCCATTGTATTGACTTATCCCATGTCAAGTGTACAATCCATTGTACTAATCTGATTTACAGAACAAATAAATCTATAAACACAGTTCTGCTTGCAGGCAGCCATGGCACAGCAATTGCACAAATGCTCAGGTACCAGCATGATGTCAACACTAGTTGTACTTTGAAACCTGGAGTGAGTCTACAGGAGATATTGAAAGACTACAAAAAGAAAAATGACATGCGGCAAAACCAGTGCCTTTTAATACTAGGTTGCACAAACGATGTGTACAGTAATGAACTAAAACTGCAACAACAATTCTAGAAGACACATTAAGTAAAGTAGTCAATCAGAGGGTGTTAGTAATAGGCATACCACACAGATATGATCTCACAGAATCTTCTGTGGTAAATAGAGAGATACATGAATTACAGGCAGATATACCAGTCTAATACATATAGTATAGAGGAGCTGGAGAGGAAGAACTTTACAGAACATGGTATGCACCTCAATAAAAAGGGCAAAGTACTACTCTGCCAGAAAGTGAAAGGGTCACTGGAAAGTGTAAAACTTTTAAATGAAAGCTGTGACACTGCTGCAGCATCAGCAGAACGAAAGGCAAGTAAGAAATCGAACATAACTAAGGTAAGCATAGACCTACAAGAGTCCTTGTTAGCAGTTTGACAAAAATAATACAATAAACAGGAACATCACAAGAGGAGGAAAGACCAGCAGCAGTAACAACATAAACACCATCAAAAGTGGGAAATGATGAAAGACCAGCCACCTTAGCACTAAGAGCAGTGATTAATTTACCAACAACGTCAGTAGGAGAAGAAGAAACTACTAATGCTAACTCATTTACACCTACAGCAAGGATGACAACTGCAGAAAATAAAGAAGAATCACCAAGTGAAGAGGACACAACTAAAAGCCTACCTACTACTACATTGAAGACAATAGAAGTAAAAGACATACAAATACTCCCAGTAGAAGGAGGGGAAACAACTATAAGTGAGATGTGTAGTGCATATGCAAGTGGAAGATAGTGCATACATAATTACTGAAGGATTTAACACTAGGCATAAAGAGGAGGAAACCATCATGATAAGTAGAGGTAAATGCTTAACAATATTTCACCAGAATTTGCACTCATTGCTAAAGACTCAGAGTCTTAACAAGATATACAGCCCAAGAATATACATTCTTATTGTGGGGATCTAAACATTAACAGAATGGAAACAGAGATGGTTAGCCAAACCTACCTCAACATTTTATACAACTATGGTATAGCTTCACTTGTAAATTGTCCACTAAGGTGATTAAAACCATCTTCCTCAGCAATAGACCATATAGCAACAGACATAAAAAGAAAGCAACAACTTGTACAAAACTAGGCATATCACATCATTACTGTCAAACATTAAAAACAAATATTTATGTACAAAAGTATACTAAATTGAGTGCATACAAAAGGGTATTCTCACAGGCAAATTTATACAAGTTCTCATCTCAACTGGAACATGAAAGATGGGAAGAAGTTTATGTCAATACAGATGTCAACAAAATGTTTAACAAGTTCATTAAAATACTTAAACTAAAATTTGGGAAAGCATTCCTCAAATCATTCCAGTCTGTAGGAGCTACAGATAAAAATAGATGTGTAGTGAGAGGAATTTAAAAAAATCTTCTAAAACTCTTAGGTATTTTACATCCATTAAAAATAGTCAGACTGACCCAGCTTTCTTAAAGTTTTATGAAAACTACAAGAGAATCTCTAGAAGGTTATTGCTAGCTGCATAAAAACTTGCAAATAACAGAACACTAATGCAGACAGACAATAAAAGCAAAACACTCTAGAGAATAGTTAAGTGAAAGACTGCAAATTCTGGACAAACACATCTGAAAACACAGCTCATATGCAAAAAATCTCCAAACTAGCAATCCAAAAAGAGTTAGAAAAGTATGTAAATGAGTACTTCAGCAGAATTGGCAAGAAGTTGCAGGAGAAATTCTCAGACACAAACCAGTACGTTCTGCACAACCAGGACCAGACAGCATACTCGGTGGTGCTTTTTCCGATAACAGGAAAAGAAGTGGCACAAGTATGCCAACTTAAAAACAAAAAATCCACATATCTGGACAAAATTTCAATCAGTATCTTTAAGAAATGTGTTAATAGCATAAAAATGCATTAATGGTAATTATTAATGAATATTCCAGATCTGGCTACTTTCCTGGATATCTGGAACTAGCAAAAGTAATACCAGTACAAAAAAACGGTGATGCATATAATGTTGAGAATCAAAGACCAATTTCATTACTATCACATTTATCCATGATAATAGAAACTATAATGAAAAGCAGACTAATGAAGTACCTAAATAAATACAACCTCCTCTGCACAGAGCAATATGATTTCAGGCCTGCGAGAGGTACACAGGTATATTACAATTTACCAAGGTTGTACTTGAAGCATTAGATAAGGGTGAGAGTGTAACAGGCATTTTTTTGGACTTATCAATAGCATTTGACACAGTTGACCACAAAATCTTATTACACACATTAAAACTATTAGGAATAAGTAAATAACTGATTTAACTCATACTTAGAAAACAGGTTACAAAGAGTTGAAATTTCACATATTTCCAATAGATTAATGATATACTAATGTAGGGGTTTCCCAGGTAAATGTATTAGGTCCTATACTCTTTCTTATTTACATAAATGATTTTTCAGAGATTGTCAAGTATGGTGAAATCATATTATTTGCTGATGACAGCACTGTAGTGATAGTAAAGTAACTTTAATGTAAAAAAGACAAACTGGATAAAAAAACCAAGTGATAGCATATTGAAGGTAAACAATGATCAAATAAACTATGTAACCAATACCAAATTCCTAGGAATGAATGTAGACTCCTGGCTGAAATGTACAGACCATGTGAGAATGCTGGAGAAGAAGTTATTCAAATGTTTGTTAAGCTTATTGGACTTAACTGCAGTGTCATCAGCCCCTAAAATTACAAGCTACTTATGAACTAAACTATACTAAAGACAACACAAACATCCATACCCGACGGAGGATTCGAACCCCATTGGGGTATTGTAGCACGCATCGGAGAATAGCGCCTCAATGCGCTCGGCCACTCCGCCATGCCAAAGAAGTTATCCTCGGCAAGTTATTCCCTGAGAGTCCTTGCACCAGTGAGCAATATTTCATGCCTTAAAGAAGCTTATTATGGAAATATGCATTCATTAATCACATATGGAATAATGTTCAGGGGAACAAGTGCAGGGAACATACAGACTATTTTCAACATACAGAAAAGAGCTGTGCAGATTATAACAAATAGTAGTAGCAAAGTGCACTGTACAGAATTATTTTGAAAGCTTGGAATTCTAACAGTACCAAGTGAATACATGTACCAAAATGTAATCTACATAAAGAAAAATATTCATGTGTAGGCCTATACCACAAACAGCACAATACATGCCCACAAAACTAGATCCAGACACTGTCTTCATCTAACTAGAATGAATAATACAAAAAAACAGAAAATAGTCTAATATACCATGGGATAAAATTGTACAACAAGCTGCCACAAGAAATAAAAGATGCAAATGATCACCACACGTTTAACCAAAGGCTAAAACTATATCTGTTAAAAACTGTTATTACACAGTAGATAAATATTTAAACTAACTGTATGTAGAACCAAAATTTGCATGGACATATAATAAGCAAGTAGAAAAACTAAACACCTAAGGAAAGAATAAGGACCTATTTCTGTGCAACAATAACTGATGTATTGTAAATGTATATTATAAATTACTGGTACTGTATATAGTGTATTGGTACAAGATGTAATAATTTAGTAAGAAAATTGAGCACTTACATACAGCTAGAGATATTTCTGTAAACAATAGCTGACATATTGAAAATTACTGTAAATAGACCTAGTGCATTTTTATGAACATGTAATAAGTTAGTACAAAAATGGGAACACCTTAGGCTAGAAATGTATTCTTTAAACAATAACTAATTATTGCAACTGTATATTGAAAATTACTGTATATAGTGACCTATGTAGAACAAACACTGTGTGAGGAATATTAATTCATAAGCAATAGTGTCCAAATATTTGATGACATCTGTACAATGTATATTGCTTATGGATCAATTAAATATGTGCTTATGATCATGGTTGAGCTATTGGACAGGAAGTCAGAGTGTCACTACTGTGACCACAATAATGGGTGTGTCCAAAATTAAAAAAAGACTGCTGAAGGTGGAAATGCTATGTGCATGTATGCTGGTGTTTGGAGACAACAACAATGATCAACACAATGCAAGATTACACATAACTTTCATGGTAAAAAGGAACAGACAATTCACTCCTAGGCAGAATAACATACACTGGTACATGTGTCTCTACCAGAACCATTTTGCAGTGCTTAGTAGCCTGTTAAATACACTTCAGCCACACCATTGTTGAGAAAGTGTTTGTTGCCACAGTGACCACATTGTGGGGGGTCAACATCATTGGACCAAAGTGATGTTCTCCAATGAATCTCACTTTACTGTGGCAAGTGATTGTGGTCACTAACTAGTGTAGACAGAGAGAGAGAGAGAGAGAGAGAGAGAGTGAGAGTGAGAGAGAGGGGGGGAAGGGAGAGAGAGAAGAAAAAAATGTTCAAATGTTTGTAAATCTATCGGACCAAACTGCGTGGTCATCAGTCCGTAGCTTACAAACTACTTAAACCTAGGTAAACTAACTACGGACAACACACACACCCATGCCCCAGGGAGGACTCGAACCTCCACGGTGAGCAATCGCGGGCTCCGCAGCGAGACGCTTTAGACCGCTCGGCTACTCCACCGCGGCGAGAGAGAAGAGATAGGATGGGGAGGGGGCCAAGTTACATCTCACAAAATGTATTATGAATGTCATTTGTATGGTCTTGGCCACATGTTGTGGGCAGGCATTATGTACAGTGGTCAAACACCACTGCATATCTTTGTGCGAGGTACCGATACAGCATAGTGGTATTAAAGGGATTTTATTCTTGATCAAATCCATCTGCTCAGGGTTTTGAATATTGAGCATATTGCATCATTTGCATGTTCCTTGTATCTAAATCCTTGCATACAATCCTGGGATGTTTTGGGAGACATGTTTCTCAACTAACATCCCATTTCTGAACTACCGGCATGCAATAACTGTAAACTGCCTTGAGAGAGAAGTGAGACTATATTCCTCAAGGACTTCTGAGTATGGGACATTTTCCCATAAAAAGTGTAACATCTGGACAAGACAATGATTTATACTCAGATATTACACTAACTCCAGGGTGTACCCAATGTCATAGTTTGGAAGGTAAGGAAGTTCAGGGTTGTGATCATTAAAGATGGAGCAAATACTTGCATAATTTTTGTCAGGGATGTGGAAGGAAATGGGCAGTGCTCTTTGAAAGGAACCATCCCAGTATTTATTTGCCTGGAGAGATTTAGGGAAATCACAAAAAGCCTAAATCAGGGTGGCCGGGGGCAGGTTCGAACCACCATTCTCAGGAATGCGAGTCCATCGTCGACCACTGTGACACCTCCATAGTTTGGGGGAGGGGCGCAGCTCGTGTGGCAAATGACAAAGTAGTTTTTTAGACATCATAACGAACAACTCTGAGACATCTGTATTTTCGACATGGCAGGTTATGAATTCAGTTCTTTTCTTCAGGATAGAGGAGTATTTGGAGATACCGCTGTCACAAGACCTCACAGAGCATGCACATTGACTGATGTGGTAGTATATGACGGGGCATTTAAGAAAGTGCAAAACTGCACAGGAAGATGTTGGTGCATTTGATAAGTGGGTTAATAAGAATGCAGTAATCAGCAGAAGTGCCCCCCCCCCCCGCCCCACCCAAGCCGCGACCAACACTACCCCCTAACACACCCGAGATATTAGGTCCTGTTTTGCTATTTAATATTGAAATTAAATATCTTTTATTTCACGTTTTGTTCAAAATGTTCAAATGTTTGTAGAGCTTAAGGGACTTAACTACGGGGTCATCAGTCCCTAAACTTACCAACTACTTATGCACTAACTAATCCTAAGGACCAATGGCGTAACTAGGACTTGGCTTTGGGGAGGGGGATAGGTCTGCTTGACGAGCAAAATTTTAGTCGGTTTCCAGACAGACTACTATCTCCCACTCCCGTTGAAGAATTCACTCCCTTCCAATGAAAGCTTATGGTAAAACACCCCAAGTTACCAATCTTTACCTTTACCAGATTGCTGTTATACTATTTCTTCTTTTCTTATTTCTCTCTGTCTCTCTTTTTTTTTCCTTCTTTTCGGGTTCTGGGGGGAGGGGGGTTCTATCCACATCACCCCCCGCCCCCGCCATAGTTACGCCACTGCTAAGGACGGCACAAATATCCATGCCCGAGGGGGGATTCGAACCCCCGACCGTAGTGCCCGTGCAGACCGTGACTGGTGCGCCTCAGTCCCCTCGGCCACCGCGGCCGGCCCCTTACGTTTTGTAAATTGTTTTATAAAGCCCTCCACAGACTGTTCAAGAGTACTAATTTTTCATCCCCCCAAAAATTTCAATGACGCAGTTTGCGTCATGACCCCCCCCCTCCTCCCCCCTGTAGGCACCACTGGTAACCAGTAACTAAAAAAAGTCCGTAACATTCTGCTTCGAAATATTCAAAGCAACACGTATTTATTGTACAGTCTATAAGGATAATTGCTATCAGCATCAACTAAGTAGGCTATCGGTAGCCAGTGGTCATAATTTCACAGTAACAGAGGCGGATTTAATTTATTATATTATTATTTACTTTTTGTGGCCCGGGTTAATTTCTCACGTCATTAGCAAAAATATCTGCAGTTCAACTGTCAACCCGTTTCAACGTTTAAAATTGGAATACAGATTGCAGCTAGTACGGTAATATAATTGCAGTTAACGCCCCAGGGTTGTGGAAATCGTCTGTCGAAAAATTTTGAAATAATTTAAAGTCTTTGTATTACCCAGTGATTTGAATGAATTTCGCTAGGACTATTTCTGGGCAGAATTTTGTTCATTTGTTGTTGCGGTTAAAAAAAATCGGGCAAATCTGAGTGCAAGATAATGCACCACGTACTGTAGAAAGTTCTAGAAACTCGGCAATGGTGGAGGTTTGGTCAGGATCTGATGTTCTTTTATTCATGAAGTTGTTTTGGCGAAATGAATGGTATGAAAACGGGAGAGGAAATAGTTTTTCTAAATTCTTGTCCCGTTCGGTAGGTTAATTGGATAATGAATGGCAAATATTATTGCAGTGCGAAGTGTTGCTTCAGCAGGATACTGCTCGCTTGCTACCAGCAACGCTGCGGGTGGCACGATCTGGCAACCATGTATCACGTGATGATTTCAAAAGGCGCGTCCGTTTGTCTATCGATATCTGCAATGTCCGTTAGATGAGGTCTTCTTACTTGTACGGTCGTGGAGTAGACTCGGAATAAAAAGCTTTTTCTAGCGGTTTCCGCTCCTCCATGTAAAGAAGTCAGCTTCTGTTATTTGGGTAAGGTATTTGCAGACATGTAAATTATTAAATTATTTGATAGTGTGTAGATATTCGAGGAAAATAACGCAATTTTGTTGGAAACCTCAACATGGCTGTCTTGTTACTGGAATGGCTATGTGTGATTATTTAATGCGCCATATAAACTAAATTACTGTAGGTTCTTGACTATATTATAAGTTTTGTGAAAGTGCTTGTTGCAGGTTTTTATGTATTTAATATTAATCCAACGGCGACATGTTTGAAACCAACAATGTAGTAGGTGCGTTATGGTAGTTGGGTTATTTTTGAATTAGGATATGCGTATATAATTTTCTTTTCGAGAGTGGCTTTAATATTGTATTACACTTGATTCGCCTGCAAATCGACTTTACCGATAGAACTGACGTACTTTTGGCGCGAATATGTGCGATTTTTATTGGAAAACTGGGTGTCGTGATTTCAACATTAGAGGGTTTACCTGTAGACACAAACGAATCGTTCAAATTAACAACAATTAATTTGCTGTAGTACAGGAAGTATCTAAATTTCTCAAAACTATCGTGTGAACGCCTATTTATGTGTGGAACACTGATAAAAAGATCCGTGAATATGCGACCACGTGCTGTGAACTACAGGTAGGCTTCAGAGTTTGCAGATAAGGCCATCCATCTATCCTAAAAGGCAATGAATAAATTAGAATTTGACGGTCCCGCGTATCTGAATCCGACCAGTTGCTTTGGGAAAAAAGTGAATTTTTGTTGTTCTTATTGAATAGACTATTGTTTAAGTAGGCCCAACAAAGAACTGATTGCCAAATATTTGAGTGTAAATAAGAGCAGTGTAAATCTATAGTTGTAATCTACCGTTTATTCTTTCACACGTTGCTCCGTGAAAGGAATTCATGCGGTGACCAGATATTTATGTGTCTGTGGTACTTGGTGTTGGATCGCCCATTTCTATAACTTTTTACATTTTGTAAGGTAGATCGCTGCTACAATCGACCACTATTAAGAGTTATTTAAGATAAAATGTACAGAAATAAATATTAGCTTCTGTTACACTTGAAAATGCCGGTCTTACAACCAGAGATTGCACAGGAGTCACAAGGGGACTGACTGGTTCGATTATTTTCATTAAAACCTTGTAATTATGCACCGATTATAAAGGGTCCCAAATTTCGATTTTATGTCTACATTAAAAAAATACCTTGATCGCAGTAAAGTAAAAGGGGATTCAGAGGAAAGTATTCTGTGAATATGAGTAGCAAAACTGCCACAAAATATGAGGTGTCTAATTAAGATTACTTAACTTTATATAAATTTTGGACCCCCTGAAAACTAGTTATAAAGGGACCTATATATGACAAACTTCAGCTATGGATCATAACTCAAAGATATAGCCATTTTTTCTTAAGTAATAGCTGTGAAGACCATCATACTTCCCTGTATTGGTGTTAGGGTTGTGAATTTTGTGCCAGTTGTTTTAAAAATAGCTACATTTTAATTTCATGTTAATAGTAAAGAAGCTTGATCTTAGTAAAGTAAAAGGGGATTCAGAGCAACGTTTTCTCTGTATATGCGCAGGAAAACGGACATAAAATATCATGGGGTGCCTACTTAAGATTCCTTTACTTTATATCAATTTTGGACCCCCTGAAAACCAGTTATAAAGGGACCTACATATTACAAACTTAAGCTATGCATCATAACTCAAAGATGTAGGTATTTTCTCTTAGCTAATTACTGTGAAGACAATCATACTTTCCTGTATTGGTGTTAGGGGTGTGAATTTTGTGCCAGTTGTTTTAAAAATAGCTACATTTTAATTTTATGTCAGTAGTAAAGAAGCTTGATCTTAGTAAAGTAAAAGGAGATTCAGAGCAACGTTTCCTCTGTATATGTGCAGGAAAACTGACACAAAATATCATGTGGTGCCTATTTAAGGTTCTTTACTTTATATCAATTTTGGACCCCCTGAAAACTAGTTGTAGAAGGACCTATAGATTACAAACTTCAGCTATAGATCATAACGCAAAGATGTAGGCAATTTTTTCTTAACTAACAACTATGACGACAATCATACTTCCCTGTATTTGTGTTAGAGGTGTGAATTTTGTGCCGGTTGTTTTAAAAATAGCTATATTTCGATTTTATGTCAATAGTAAAAAGCTTGATCTTAGTAAAGTAAAAGGAGATTCAGAGGAAAGTTTTCTCTGTATATGTGCAGGAAAACTGACACATAATATCATGGGGTGCCTACTTAAGATTCCTTTACTTTATATTAATTTTGGACCCCCTGAAAACTAGTTGTAGAGGGACCTATAGATTACAAACTTCAGCTATAGATCATAACTCAAAGATGTAGGCATTTTTTTCTTAACTAACAACTATGATGAGAATCATACTTCCCCGTATTTGTGTTAGAGGTGTGAATTTTGTGCCAGTTGTTATACAAATAACTATATTTTAATTTTATATCCACAATAAATAAGCTTGAGTAAGTAAAGTAAGAGGGGATTCAAGCAAAGTATTCTGTGGATATGTGCAGCAAAACTGACACAAAATATTATGGGGTGCCTACTTCAGATTCCTTTACTTTATATCAATTTTGGACCCCCTGAAAACTAGTTGTAGAGGGACCTATAGATGACAAAGTGTAGCTATGGATCGTAACCCAAAGAAGTAGGCAATTTTTTCTTAACTAACAACTGTGAAGTCAATCATACTTTCCTGTATTGGTGTTAGGGGTGTGAATTTTGTGCCGGTTGTTTTAAAAATAGCTACATTTTAATTTTATGTCAATAGTAAAGAAGCTTGATCTTAGTAAAGTAAAAGGGGATTCAAAGCAACGTTTTCTCTGCATATGTGCAGGAAAACTGACACAAAATATCATGTGGTACCTATTTAAGGTTCTTTACTTTATATCAATTTTGGACCCCCTGAAAACTAGTTGTAGAAGGACCTATAGATTACAAACTTCAGCTATAGATTATAACGCAAAGCTGTAGGCAATTTTTTCTTAACTAACAACTATGACGACAATCATACTTCCCTGTATTTGTGTTAGAGGTGTGAATTTTGTGCCGGTTGTTTTAAAAATAGCTATATTTTGATTTTATGTCCATAGTAAAAAACCTTAATCTTAGTAAAGTAAAAGGAGATTAAGAGGAAAGTTGTCTCTATATATGTACAGGAAAACTGACAAAAAATATCATGGGGTGCCTACATAAGATTCCTTTACTTTATATCAATTTTGGACCCCCTGAAAACCAGTTATAAAGGGACCTACATATTACAAACTTCAACTATAGATCATAACTCAAAGATGTAGGCATTTTCTCTTAACTAATTACTGTGAAGACAATCATACTTTCCTGTATTGGCGTTAGGGGTGTGAATTTTGTGCCAGTTGTTTTAAAAATAGCTACATTTGAATTTTATGTCAATAGTAAAGAAGCTTGATCTTAGTAAAGTAAAAGGGGATACAGAGCAACGTTTTCTCTGTATATGTGCAAGAAAACTGACACAAAATATCATGGGGTGCCTATTTAAGGTTCCTTTACTTTATATCAATTTTGGACCCCCTGAAAACTAGTTGTAGAGGGACCTATAGATTTCAAACTTCAGCTATAAATCATAACGCAAAGATGTAGGCAATTTTTTCTTAACTAACAACTATGATGACAATCATACTTCCCTGTATTGGTGTTAGGGGTGTGAATTATGTGCCAGTTATTTTAAAAATAGTTATTTTTTGATTTTATGTCAACTATAAAAAACAGCATGATCTCAGTAAAGTAAGAGGGGATTCAGAGCAAAGTATTCTCTCAATATGTGCATCGAATCTCCCACAAAATATCATGGGTTGTCTAGTTAAGATTACTTAACTGTATATCAATTTTGGACCCCCTGAAAACTAGTTATAAAGGGACCTATAGATGACGAACTTCAGCTATGGATCATAACTCAAAAGATATAGGCATTTTTCTTAACTAATAGCTGTGAAGACCATCATACTTCCCTGTATTGGTGTTAGGGGTGTGAATTTTGTGCCAGTTATTTTAAAAATAGCTATTTTTTGATTTTATGTCAACAATAAAAAAAGCATGATCTCAGTAAAGTAAAAGGGGATTCAGAGCAAAGTATTCTCTCAATATGTCCATCGAATCTCACACAAAATATCATGGGTTGTCTACTTAAGATTACTTAACTGTATATCAATTTTGGACCCCCTGAAAACCAGTTATAAAGGGACCTACAGATTACAAACTTCAGCTATAGATCATAACTCAAAGATGTAGGTATTTTCTCTTAACTAATTACTGTGAAGACAATCATGCTTTCCTGTATTGGTGTTAGGGGTGTGAATTTTGTGCCAGTTGTTTTAATAATAGCTACATTTTAATTTTATGTCAGTAGTAAAGAAGCTTGATCTTAGTAAAGTAAAAGGGGATTCAGAGCAACGTTTTCTCTGTATATGCGCAGGAAAACTGACATAAAATATCATGGGGTGCCTACTTAAGATTCCTTTACTTTATATCAATTTTGGACCCCCTGAAAACCAGTTATAAAGGGACCTACATATTACAAACTTCAGCTATGCATCATAACTCAAAGATGAAGGTATTTTCTCTTAGCTAATTACTGTGAAGACAATCATACTTTCCTGTATTGGTGTTAGGGGTGTGAATTTTGTGCCAGTTGTTTTAATAATAGCTACATTTTAATTTTATGTCAGTAGTAAAGAAGCTTGATCTTAGTAAAGTAAAAGGGGATTCAGAGCAACGTTTTCTCTGTATATGCGCAGGAAAACTGACATAAAATATCATGGGGTGCCTACATAAGATTCCTTTACTTTATATCAATTTTGGACCCCCTGAAAACCAGTTATAAAGGGACCTACATATTACAAACTTAAGCTATGCATCATAACTCAAAGATGTAGGTATTTTCTCTTAACTAATTACTGTGAAGACAATCATACTCTCCTGTATTGGTGTTAGGGGTGTGAATTTTGTGCCAGTTGTTTTAAAAATAGCTACATTTTAATTTTATGTCAGTAGTAAAGAAGCTTGATCTTAGTAAAGTAAAAGGGGATTCAGAGCAACGTTTCCTCTGTATATGTGCAAGAAGACTGACACAAAATATCATGGGGTGCCTATTTAAGGTTCCTTTACTTTATATCAATTTTGGACCCCCTGAAAACTAGTTGTAGAGGGACCTATAGATTACAAACTTCAGCTATAAATCATAACGCAAAGATGTAGGCAATTTTTTCTTAACTAACAACTATGACGACAATCATACTTCCCTGTATTTGTGTTAGAAGTGTGAATTTTGTGCCGGTTGTTTTAAAAATAGCTATATTTTGATTTTATGTCAATAGTAAAAAAGCTTGATCTTAGTAAAGTAAAAGGAGATTCAGAGGATAGTTTTCTCTGTATATGTGCAGGAAAACTGACACATAATATCATGGGGTGCCTACTTAAGATTCCTTTACTTTATATTAATTTTGGACCCCCTGAAACCTAGTTGTAGAGGGACCTACAGATTACAAACTTCAGCTATAGATCATAACTCAAAGATGTAGGCATTTTTTTCTTAACTAACAACTATGATGAGAATCATACTTCCCTGTATTTTTGTTAGAGGTGTGAATTTTGTGCCAGTTGTTATACAAATAACTATATTTTAATTTTATATCCACAATAAATAAGCTTGAGTAAGTAAAGTAAGAGGGGATTCAAGCAAAGTATTCTGTGGATATGTGCAGCAAAACTGACACAAAATATCATGGGGTGCCTACTTCAGATTCCTTTACTTTATATCAATTTTGGACCCCCTGAAAACTAGTTGTAGAAGGACCTATAGATTACAAACTTCAGCTATAGATCATAACGCAAATATGTAGGCAATTTTTCTTAACTAACAACTATGACGACAATCATACTTCCCTGTATTTGTGTTAGAGGTGTGAATTTTGTGCCGGTTGTTTTAAAAATAGCTACATTTTAATTTTATGTCAATAGTAAAGAAGCTTGATCTTAGTAAAGTAAAAGGGGATTCAAAGCAACGTTTTCTCTGTATATGTGCAGGAAAACTGACAAAAAATATCATGTGGTGCCTATTTAAGGTTCTTTACTTTATATCAATTTTGGACCCCCTGAAAACTAGTTGTAGAAGGACCTATAGATTACAAACTTCAGCTATAGATCATAACGCAAAGATGTAGGCATTTTTTTCTTAACTAACAACTATGATGAGAATCATACTTCCCTGTATTTGTGTTAGAGGTGTGAATTTTGTGCCAGTTGTTATACAAATAACTATATTTTAATTTTATATCCACAATAAATAAGCTTGAGTAAGTAAAGTAAGAGGGGATTCAAGCAAAGTATTCTGTGGATATGTGCAGCAAAACTGACACAAAATATCATGGGGTGCCTACTTCAGATTCCTTTACTTTATATCAATTTTGGACCCCCTGAAAACTAGTTGTAGAGGGACCTATAGATGACAAACTGTAGCTATGGATCATAACCCAAAGATGTAGGCAATTTTTTCTTAACTAACAACTGTGAGTTCAATCATCCTTTCCTGTATTGGTGTTAGGGGTGTGAATTTTTTGCCAGTTGTTTTAAAAATAGCTACATTTTAATTTTATGTCAATAGTAAAGAAGCTTGATCTTAGTAAAGTAAAGGGGGATTCAAAGCAACGTTTTCTCTATATATGTGCAGGAAAACTGACACAAAATATCATGGGGTGCCTATTTTAGGTTCCTTTACTTTATATCAATTGTGGACCCCCTGAAAACTAGGTGTAGAGGGACCTATAGATTACAAACTTCAGCTATAGATCATAACGCAAAGATGTAGGCAATTTTTCTTAACTAACAACTATGACTACAATCATACTTCCCTGTATTTGTGTTAGAGGTGTGAATTTTGTGCTGGTTGTTTAAATTAGCTATATTTTGATTTTATGTCAATAGTAAAAAAGCTTAATCTTAGTAAAGTAAAAGGAGATTCAGAAGAAAGTTTTCTCTGTATATGTGCAGGAAAACTGACACAAAATATCGTGGGGTGCCTACTTAAGATTCCTTTACTTTATATCAATTTTGGGCCCCCCTGAAAACAAGTTATAAAGGGACCTATTGATGAAAAACTTCAGCTATGGATCATAACTCAAAAGATATAGGCATTTTTTCTTAACTAATACCTCTGAAGACCGTCATGTTAGGGGTGTGAATTTTGTGCCAGTTATTTTAAAAATAGCTATTTTTTGGTTATATGTCAACAATAAAGAAAGCATGATCTCAGTAAAGTAAGAGGGGATTCAGAGGAAAGTATTCTCTCAATATGTGCATCAAAACTGCTACAAAATATCATGGGGTTTCTCCTTAAGATTTCTTAACTGTTTATCAATTTTGGACCCTCTGAAAACCAGTTATAAAGGGACCTATAGATTACAAACTTCAGCTATGCATCATAACTCAAATATATAAGCATTTTCTCTTAACTAATTACTGTGAAGGCAATCATACTTCCCTGTATTGGTGTTAGGGATGTGAATGTTGTGCCGGTTGTTTTAAAAATAGCTATATTTTGATTTTACTTCAATAGTAAAAAAGCTTGATCTTAGTAAAGTAAAAGGAGATTCAGAGCAAAGTTTTGTCTGTATACGTGCAGGAAAACTGACACCAAATATCATGGGGTGCCTACTGAAGATTCCTTTACATTATATCAATTTTGGACCCCCTGAAAACTAGTTGTAGAGGGACTTATAGATTACAAACTTCAGCTATAGATCATAATTCAAAGATGTAGGCAATTTATTCTTAACTGACAACTACGATAACAATCATACTTCTCCTGTATTTGTGTTAGAGGTGTGAATTTTGTGCCAGTTTTACAAATAACTATATTTTGATTTTATGTCCACAATAAAAAAGCTTGATCTCAGTAATGTAAGAGGGGATTCAGGGCAAAGTATTCTGTGGATATGTGCAGCAAAACTGACACAAATTATCATTGGTTGTCTACGTAAGATTACTTAACTTTATATTAATTTTGGACCCCCTGAAAATCATTTATAAAGGGACCTATAGATGACAAACTGTAGCTATGGATCATAACTCAAAGATGTAGTCAATTTTTTCTTAACTAATAACTATAAAGTCAATCATACTTTCCTGTATTGGTGTTAGGGGTGTGAATTTTGTGCCAGTTGTTTTAAAAATAACTACATTTTGATTTTATGTCTACAATAAAAAAAAAGCTTGATCTAAGTCAAGGCAAAGGGGATTCATAGGAAAGTATTCTGTGAATATGAGCAGCAAAACTGCCACAAAATATCATGAGGTGTCTACTTAAGATTACTTAACTTTATATCAATTTTGGACCCCTGAAAACTAGTTATAAAGCGACCTATAGATGACAAACTTCAGCTATGGATCTTAACCCAAAAGATATAGGCATTTTTTCTTAACTAATAGCTGTGAAGACCATCATACTTCCCTGTATTGGTGTTAGGGGTGTGAATTTTGTGCCAGTTATTTTAAAAATAGCTATTTTTTGACTTTATGTCAACAATAAAGAAAGCATGATCTGAGTAAAGTAAGAGGGGATTCAGAGCAAAGTATTCTCTCAATATGTGCATCAAAACTGCCACAAAATATCATGGGGTGTCTACTTAAGATTTCTTAACTGTATATCAATTTTGGACCCCCTGAAAACCAATTATAAAGGGACCTATAGATTACAAACTTCAGCTATGCATCATAACCCAAAGATGTAGGCACTTTCTCTTAACTAATTACTGTGAAGACAATCATTCTTCCCTGTATTGGTGTTAGGTGTGTGAATGTTGTGCCGTTGTTTTAAAAATAGTTATATTTCGATGTTATGTCAATAGTAAAAAAGCTTGATCTTAGGTAAGTAAAAGGGGATTCAGAGCAAAGTTTTGTCTGTATATGTGCAGGAAAACTGACACAAAATATCATGGGGTGCCTACTTAAGATTCCTTTACTTTATATCAATTTTGGACTCCCTGAAAACTAGTTAATAAGGGACCTATAGATGACAAACGTCAGCTATGGATCATAACTCAAAAGATATAGGCATTTTTTCTTATCTAATGGTTGTGAAGACCATCATACTTCCTTGTATTGGTGTTAGGGGTGTGAATTTTGTGCCAGTTATTTTAAAAACAGCTATATTTTTATTTTATGTCAACAGTAAAAAAGCTTGATCTCAGTAAAGTAAAAGGGGATTCAGAGCAAAGTATTTTGTGAATATGTGCAGCAAAACAGACACAAATTGTCATGGGGTGTTTACCTAAAATTACTTATCTTTATATTAATCCTGGACCGCCTGACAATATTCTGTATATTTGTCACATGACTAATTTCGTCGTGTCTGTTTCGTTTTATCAGATGATATAATCGAAACACGATGTGAGTTTTCATAGTAATAGGCCTATGTCAGGAACACAGTCTGTTGGAGACGAAACCATGTAGAAAAGAAATATGCGCAATTGACTAGACACTCGTCTAGTCAGTGTAGGGCTTCTTGAAAGATATGATATGTATGTATTACTATTACACATAGTAATACGTCTTAAATGTTTTGTCAACAAGTGAAATCGCCATGACCTCTTAAGGTCGTTCTCTTGGATTGTAAACGGAAGTCGTAGTTAATTGAAAAAAAAAAAAAATCATGTAAAGCTTCGATTGTATCACTTGATAATGGCGCACAGTTTCGCCGAAACTAGTCATGAATGTAAAATATTATGAAACAGCGATTGGGACTTTCAGACTACTCTAATGTAGAAGTATGTAAAGTATTTCAAAGTTATAAATGACGTTACATCGAAAGTTAGTGGAGATGAAGAACTAATGCCTAATTGCCCTGACCGCTTTGAAGTGTACTCTTGATCGTTGATAAGACTGTTGAGGTGTCAGTTATTTGAGACATTGTGTTTGTACAGTAGACAATTTTTAGTTTCTGCGCGACTTTAGTGTAAGTAGGACATTCTTGTAGCACGATTTTTCTGTTTCAGTGTAAGCCTAAGCTTTGTACAAGATTTATTTCCGTTGCTGTTATTTTTAGTAGCAGATGACGTTATTCAAACGATTGAATCGTGTAGTTGCAGCGACGTGAGTACAGGAAGGCGAGCCTCGTGCGTAGAAACGCATTCTTGAGTTGTGCGCAGGGCGAGTCCATTCCTCTGGTTTGCAGGGGCGGCGGCTGCGTTGCGTGTTGCCTACTGGTCGCGGGGCGCACGGCTCAGCAGGCAACGTGCAACTGAGTCGGCCGCCCCTCTCAAAGAGAGGAGTGGACTCGCCTGCGCACAACTCTAGAATGCGTTTCTGCGCACGAGCTCTACCTTCTGGAAGTTACTAGAAGCGCCGACTTTTCGCCTGCGCACAACTCTAGAATGCGTTTCTGCGCACGATCTCTACCTACTGGAAGCTACTAGAAGCGTCGGTTTTAGAGTGGGGGGACCAGGACGTTCGCCGAAATCAAGGGGCGCCGTTAAAAATAAATAAATATAAATCAAATAAACACCGGTACTATAAAATCAGTATTACGTTATACGATAACAAACTTTTCGATACTAAAATATTGATCCGTCTCATTCAACATCCTTCGTTTCAGTGTTTGAACGACACAGACGGAAAAGGCGCTTAGTGCGTTATTAGCTGGGAGACGAGGCACACATCGTGCGGCCTGCGTGACAGAGGAACCGACCTGCTCGTGTAGTATTAAGGCGAGTGGATCACCCTGTATATGTAAGTACTGCATCACTAGGGTAAATATCAAAACTGGAGTCCGACATGAAATTTGCACCTACGGCAAATACATTAGAACAAGAGTTTTGGGTACAAATCGTTGGCGTGTCATATCGTGAACACGTGTTTTCAAATGTAAATGTCAGCTCACTAATCTGTACATAATACAACTTTAAACGTTTGCAATTGCAGTGCATTATTATTAACAGCGAACTAAAACATCAAGGTCACAGAAAGAAACGCATGAAGCGATCGCAAACCTTTGCAAGTTGTTAAATTTTGCAACTTCTGTTGCTGTACTACAGATGGACAGTCTGTAAGACATGAAAATTTGTGCCGCACCGGGAATCGATCCCGGGTCATCTCCGATCTCTAGTTTATTTCTTTTATTTTATAAAATCCTCAAATTCACGATGAAAACTCGTGTTATAAGATGATGTAATCGACTATTTAACACAATTTCTAGAAAACATTCAAATACCTGTTGCAAAGCACTGCCAGGTTCGCTGTGTGTATAATAAAGGGCGCCTGGGTGGTTGAGGCCGGTCCTGGTTACTAGTTATATAATTTACCCGATCCGTTTTTATCACTGACCCGATATCCCATTATGTATTTGATGCAATCAGTGTTGCAGTTACTGTTTTGGCGAGACGAAAGTAATAAGCCTTTCAGGAGTGTGCTGTAAAGTGCGGCTACTTTGCTCGTAGGGGGGTAATTTTGCTCAAACTTTGAAAACAGATGCAAGCCCGCCTAGCACATAGTCTAATAAATAATTTTGAACAGTTTCGATTCTGTTCAACAGTTGCAAACTTATACTAAGCCATATATTTGATCTAACCTATCACTCAGTATCTTGGGAGTTTCCTGCCAACCAAACCTGTACTACTGTATTTTAAATTAATTTTTATCAAGAAAAAGTGTTTTTTGATACCAGAAAAATTACTTAAACTGAAGGTGAGTGACATCAATTTATGTGTACCAACTTGTTGTTGTCTCAGACATATACGCAAAATTTTAATAAACTAGTTACTTACTACTCAGTAATCAAAAGCAACCATGAAGATTTTTTTTTTTTTTTTTTTTTTTTTTTTTTTTTTTTTTTTTTTTTCCTGGGAAAATCAGGGCATGATATAGTGAATGAAAGCAGGTTCACAGTATTTTCATTGCTCGATTTTAAACCTGGTTAAGTTAGGGTGACTCTTATTATATTAAAATGAGTACTGCCAAGAGAATAATGTTGTCATATGGAAACTTAGGGACATGAGTAGTATTGACTATCTTAGAGTAATGTATTTTGGACTTTTCCAGTCACATACAACTTATGGCCTTCTAATCTGAAGACACACTCCTTTCATTGACAGAATTCTGAAAATTCAGAAAAGAACTATACGTATAGTATGCAAAAGAGGCCCCAGGGAGCACTGTCGTCCTCTCTTTACCAGGCTCAAGCTATTGACTGCTGTAAACCTATACATATATAGTTGTGTAATTTATGTAAAAAACAATGGTATGAAATGGGCTGTCAGGGAACATATTCACGATCACAACACAAGAAAGAAGTCAGATTTCGATATACCAAGACACAGACCATCAAAAACTGATAACTCGCACAAAGTACACACTCTAAAAATTTTCAACAGGTTATCACTAGCAGCTCGAGCCATGTCATGTAAAATTCTTTAAGATAGACTCTACAGCTTGCTTTGTGACAACCCATTCTACTCTTTGAATGAGTTTTATGACATGAGTAGTGCTGGAATAAATTTATAAGTAAAGTACTGTGGATATGTGTACATGTAAACTTATCACTTAGATATATTATATGTATGTAAAACAATAGCTGTACCATCTACCTGAACGATTTTTATACATCATTCATACCAATTTATTAATTTATCTAATACCAGTATCATTTTTTTCTAATTCATACTATATGTACTTATCAGCTTTTGGTGGCATCTGTATACAATACTTATGTGTATTTGCACTTCACTTGTAGTTACTATATGATAATTAGAAATTGCTTGTTTTTGAACAATTCATTCACCTTGTGTGATCAATGGCCAATAAAGATTCTTGATTGGGTGTAAACAGAAGCTATTACCTTGTAGAAATGCGGATTACAACACAAAAAATCTGAAAGAATGCCTGGAATCCATAAGCAATGGCTATACTTGGTTGAAATGTAACAAAGTACTTCTGACCCAGCGCTAGGTACTAGTGAACAATATAACAACAGAAAAATCTAGACAGTGTTTTATTATTCCAATGATAAAGACCTGTCAGAAGAACAAATTCTTGATGGCAATTTTAGATGAAGATTCTGATTCGCATAGAACAAATTAAGTGGCTGTACTGTCCGTATCTACAGAGAACGAAGGAGCCCTGTGAAAACCACAGAAAAACTGAAGCAAATCCACAAGCAGATTTTTCGTGGATATGCACTAGGCACATATACATTACTCTCGTGTTATTGAAAGTTGATGCATGCCATGATACCAAGTCCTATTAACTGTCAATTGCCCGAAAATAAAGATACTCTTTTTCACAAATGAGCTTATATAGTTTAAAGTATGAACCCCTAAAATACTTAGGCAAAAGAGGTACTTTTTCAGTTACAGATTTGATTCTTGGGGATGATTTTATGCAAACTATTCTGATACTTTGAGACACCAAAATTCTAGTTAAACATTGCCATTTTCTTTCATAACAAAACGTTAACTTTTTCACGTTTGTTAGCCTACCTTTTTTACATCTTATAAAAAAGGTTTTACTACCTTGAATTTTAATTGCGTTCCTTTTATACCAAAATGTCACAAATATTGGTTTACCGTTGTGTTGTAACACAGTACATTGAAGAGGGTACATTGCTCCAAGCTATTATTCTGTCTAAAAATAATGGTTATATTAAGTGGAGCAAAGCAAACCATTCCAGGGGCTACTTTGCTGTTTTTAAAACTTTATCAAACTTCAAAAATATTTATTTGATGTCTTTCCGTGTTACAATGTTTTAGATAGACTAACCTCATTATCAGAAGTAATTTACAAACCTACTTTGCATTACATGATTTTGTTTGAAAAACTGTGCAGAAGTGGAGCTTTAGGGTATATATCGTGTACATATGTACACAGATATGCGGCCTTTGCTAGCCACAGCTTTCGTCCAGTAAAATGAAATTTAGTCTACACAATTCCTGCACGCTCGATTGAAATGTTAGATTCGAGGGCAAGTCGCACTACAGAAGAGGAAGAATCAAGTAACTTTGTAGCCTTTATCTGTATTTTGAACATTCTGAGGAAGACTTCAGCTCTCTGCTTGTTTCTGCTGTGACTATTCTATACATTGGCTGCAGCTGTATTTTTACGTATTTGAGTGGTGTGTCGTTCACGTGGCCAACTAAGAAATTTTTAAACGTTTGTAAATTATCCAATAAGACAATGGCGAATAATCTGTAGTTCATGACGTCAACATATAAACAGGGAGGGATGAGGGTTGCAAAAGCCCCCCTTCCTCCCCGCGGCTATATCTTCGGAGCGCTTTTAACTTTTTATTTTATTTTTCTGTAAGCCACTCAAAACGCAACCTGTGTTCAGATATTTTCGATACTGGTCTGAATTAACTTCTTGGATAACTGAGCCCCCCTCCCCCCGTAGAATAAATAAATCGTATTTCCCCAAGGTAAAAACTATTGTTTGGCGTACGTATGTAGGTTACTAAAGGTGAATATTGTATCCTTCTAAAGTTATACTATTTACTCTCAACACCGAGATTGACTCAAATATAACAGGTGAATAAGTAACAAGATATTGAGTGAAATAAAATGATTACCTGAAAAAGCTGATAGGCCGCGCCATAGTCCTGATGGATGTGTGAAAGCCAGACTGCTTCGGTCGGTAGTCATTTGTTCCTGGCCCCGGCCAACGCCCTCACCCGACAATACTGTGTGCTGCTCATTGTTGTCCGCTGCATTGCTTTGTTGTATTTCCTAGACCTTGCTCCTTGCGAAAAGTGTATGTAGTTGATGCAGTTAGGTTCTATACTCTACATAGACGAAAGCAGTTTCGTTTACGAACAACATTTAAGCGATTTTTTTACTCCCGCTTGTGCCTTGTTTTCGCAGAAGCATCAACAGTGTTGGTAGTGTAGCCATGCTAAATCACAAAATCCGTATAGCCTGAAATCTAGCCTATTTAACAAACCTCCTGCGACGAAATCCAGTCTAAATAGCACATTTCAACTACGCTTTGACTTTACAATATTAACTTGCCGACAACGATCATTCACTGAGCTTTTTCTTCATATAATATAAAATTGATCTGCCTTGAACCAATTAATTAGTTGCAATCCGTGTTTACATTTACATTTGCTCTGCATGAAAACGAGAACGGGAAAACAGTAATCTTACATACGTTCATACGGCAGGAACCTTCAATAAAGAATAATTAACACTTGATTCACGACTCCGCTTATTAATCGCTATTCCGTTTTGAATCAATGTGTGTGTACAAGAACCCAGAAGCAAGGATTCTCCTCAGTTCAGGGGAGAAATATTTTGTGAAAAAAGCGTAATAACTTTATTTCTAGCGAAATAAGCGGTATTTAAATGTATCGGTTGTTTTTCTGTTTTGGAAAGCAATTAGAAGTAAGCAACGTTTTAATCATTAACGTGGCGGCTCAGTACCAACAGCGGTTTCGAAAACTTTGGCTGTTGGATAATGAATTCACAAACTGAATATTGCAAGTGGCTGTGAATGCTTGAAAAGCGCTGTGTACGTTTTGAAAGTGTGCTATTAAACGTAAGACCCCACTTAGAGGAATGCACGCGACTCTTTTTAGTAAAGTAGGGCAAAATATACTGGATTAAACTTCAAAAATTACAACCACGATGCAACTGGCAATTTATCTGACTTTTGTTTCTATATAGGACAGTCGTAACTTTATATGTATACTCTAAACTGTAACTCGTATTTAATGTAATAAATAAATAAAAAAGTAGCTAATACAAATGCGCTGTCTTATTCAACCATGCGATAAGAATGCGTTTCTACATAGTAGGGTAGATTTGCGCGGTATAATTAAAATGAGTAAAACGTACGTGCGATTCAATCCTTCTTCTTTGTTTAATTCATTGCACACATACACATAATGTCCCTTATTTCTCAGCACCCAACAGTCACTATTAGTAGAAGATACGGTCAACTGAATTATTACGCAACTTGTAAAAGAAACATTCCAGTTGGGGGGTACGGTGTTTAGAGAGGTCACAAATTAAGTGCCCAGAACAAAAACATGTTTTCCCCACTCGAGACGCATGCACTTGCCCTGTAATACGAGACTGTAGCTTTTGTCTTCACATGGAAACGCTCTGCACGAATTTATGTGTGTCAGTACATACAAGACTGGCTATAAATCGTAGTATACTATTGCCTCAAGCGAAGATAATTTTCAGTAGACCAAATTGTATATGAAACTGATAGAAAACTGTACTTACCGCATTGTGCAGCCGTTAATACAGCGACAACAATCAAATTAATCTACTGCAATAAAGTCAGTCACAGAAGCTGTTTCATGTCCTGCATGGTAGCCAACTGCTGGATTTTTAAAACTAAGATATAGGTAGAGCTCAAAAAAAGGAAAGAAGAATAAGAAGAAGGTAAAAAAAAAAAAAAAAAAAAAAAAAAAAAAAAAAAAAAAAAAAAAAAAAAAAAAAAAAAAATAGGCTGACGCATCCTCCCCTCCCCAACGTCTGATAAACACAGCACGTAGCTTATGCAAACGGTGTTGTTTCGTTCATGTTTTGTGAAATGTTTCAGAAGTTTTCTGCATAGAGCTTTAGTTCCTATTGTTTTGATCTTACATTCCGCTCTTGATTACATCGATATGTGGATTAGACACGAAAATCTCTCGTTTTCTTTCCTTATTGCTGCTTTTCTTTGCTGTCCAAATAAAGAAATAAGCTGCAAGGAACATAGACTATATACATCTGTGATCAAATCGCATATCATGTTTATGTTTTATTTTCTTCGCGGAATTTCAAATGAACATTCGATAATGACGTTTATTAAATCGTGTTCCAGGCTCCTGTAAGTACGACTTGGGTCGGCTATATATGAAGTGCATATTTGCGAAGCAAGTCTAAATACGAAAGTCACCAGACGTGGCACAAGGCTTGCTTACTTACTTTTCCTGGACATACAAGAACACGCTACACAAGGTAAAGCACAAGTTATGTAGAGTGGCTATCTGTACTGTTAATTTCAATCTTCTGCATTCTTCCAGTTAAATATAAAGTAGACTAAATCATTTGTCTTGCAAATTTTGTCTTTTTATACTCACAATGTTGTATATACTTCCATTACGTTATTGAAAAAGTTTCAGAATTTGTTACAAACACAAACGAAAAAGCATATTAGTGTGCAGGATCGAAAGTTCACTACGGTCGTGGAAGCGAACAGTTCCGCATGAACCATTGAATGCTATTTGAAAACCCAATCATATAGAATGAGGGGAATGATCTTTGTGTTGACCATAAAATAAATAAATAATGTTGTTCCATCTCTAAGAAAGGTTGACAGGTTTTTGCATGTACCGCTAACCTTGTCTTGTCAGTAAATAAATCATACTTGTAAATCATACATTTCGTTTCCAACATTAGCACGCTACGCTGCCGCAGCCGTAAGTAAAGTTTATCCAGTACACTGTATTAGTTACACAGTACACCGCCAAAGCCGTAAGTAAACTTTACCCAGTATTCTGTGTCTGTTATGTTACTGTCTCTTATATATATGCGGGAGTATTGACATTCACTTATAAGAAATGAAACTGAGTGTGTGTTTTGTCATAAAACGTCAAGTACTGTTCTTTCAAATTACATACTGCAAGTTATAACGCCAAAATTTCGAAATTTCAACGGTAGTTAACATCATTACAGTACACTGCCACAGCCGGAATTAAAATTTTGTGCCTATATTCTTTTTCGTTTTATTGTTTGTAATACTTTCTCAATAACGTAATGGAAGTAGCATCGGCAATTTATGAAGTGTGAGTACAAAACTTTATGTGGTTTATTTCTGAATATACTTTAAGACACACATATTATGCTCCAAATACTATACGTTCACTAATGTTTTGCTGGCCGCGGTGACTGAGGCGCTCCAGTCATGGTCTTCACGGCCACTACGGTCGGGGGTTCGAATCCCCCCTCGGGCATGGATATTTGTGCCGTCCTTAGTATTAGCTAGTTCATAAGTAGTTTGTAAGTTTAGGGACTGATGACCCCGTAGTTAAGTCCCATGAGCTATACAAACATTTGAACTAATGTTTTGCTGTGCTATGATATTTTGAGGCTGATAACTCCCCACTTCCTACAACATGGTTAACAGGGGAAGCCGTCGAAGACAGTGGCAAAAATCATTAGTTTGTAATTACCCAAAGGAAAGTTCATTTTTTTGTTTCCAGGAAGTAAATTTACCAAAGGCATTAAGTATAATTTTGGGCTTTATTTATTTCTCAAGTAATGAAATCCTTATAATAATGTATAAATAGCCCAAGTGAACACGATAATTGAAGTATTCTAGCTGCTTTTAACATCAGTTATACAAGCAGGCGAATGTAAATTACACAATATAATTCGAAAGATGCTTTGTCATAGATGTGCACAAAATAGAACTCGTGTAGCTGTTAAAGAGTGTAACAGATGCTGCAACTCTGATGTTCCCTTCCTTACCACGCATTGAAGTCTCCTCTCGTAGGACTGTGTGAACATAGAAAATTAAGGTGCTACCAACTTGTGACCTGTGTCTTGGTCAGGTCCTGTGGCAGAAGAGACACACGAAAGTAGCATCTTTTTGTGGATGCGTATTCTGATGATGTTCATATTTAAATGGTTCATTTGCAGCAATACAGGAACCCCGCACGTTGTGGCGAAGTCTTCATTTAACAGCGAGAGCACGCCGAGCTGCAACATTGCTAAAGAATTTCTACCTTTCAGGTCTTCATTATTTTTCCACATTATTAACGTTTTCTTTGCTGAAAGACATTGACTTCAACTAAAGCCGACTATCCTTACGAACAGATTCAATTGTAAAGTCTTAACCAGCACTAGCACGAACGTAACAGGAGATATTAATTAATTTAAAAGAATAATAATAATAAAGGCCTATTAGGCGACGTGGTCCGAATACTATAAAATACTCTGAATAATTTTTCCAAACTAATGACTAATGATAATGTGCACATCAGTTTTATACGCTGTATCAGTCATTTAACCTGGCAAAAACTAAACTTCCTTCGTTTCTAATTGGGTTGGATGGGTTACAATCAATAAAAAATTAGCATTGAAGTAGTTAGCCGGCCGCAGTGGCTGAGCGGTCTGCGGCGCGCTAGTCACAGTCTGCACGGCCGCTACGGTCGGGGATTCGAATCCCCCCTCGGGCATGGATATTTGTGTCGTCTTTAGTATAAGGTAGTTCATAAGTAGTTTGCAAGTTTAGGGACTGATGACCCCGCAGTTAAGTCCCTTAAGCTTAACAAACATTTGCAGATTTTAGTAGTAGTTATCTCATAGTCAACTAACGATCGTTGAAATCAGCTACGGGAAACTCAAGGAAGTGATCTGGCATGTTAAAATTAAAACATGACGGTAGGTAACGGGACGGTGACTGTGGTCTTCCAGAAACACTGCATAAGACATGGAAATAATTTTAAGATCTTGGTGCTAATTTTTTTAGCCCCAAATACGTTCCCAAAGTTTGGGTATGGAATTTTGGGTCGCCCTGTATATTTGTAGTATCTTCCATTCGAAAAAGTTGCTATAATTTAAAACTAATTAAACCCGCTACAAAGTAATTCAAGTGTAAAAATAAACTACAAAGTAACAAAATGTAATCTTATGAATGCGACTGGATTCCATACGAGTTTTACGATAATTTCGGTAATGAAACTAACGATACGTTTGTAACGAGTTCATAGGGAAACACTTTGTTTCGGTACTCTGACATTTGACAAGTTCCTCTCACTGCCGTCACCTTCAACAACTGCTAGGCCGGGCGCTTCCGAGGTGGCTGGAGGGGGCCGAGAGACACGTGGGAACAGCCACAGGATTGGTTGGTGCTAGCCGGTCAGTCGAGGGGAGGGGCAATGCACGCTTTCAGCCAATAGGAGGCGGCCTGTAGCGGTGGGGGTACACACCCCGCCCATCTCACTTCTGTTGCCGTAGCAACCGCCCACCCTTATACCCCTGCTGTTTACACTAAGCAACGGCGTGTAGACACCACTCCTGGTTAGCAGCCACATTGCGTTTGCAAATATTTTTTATTAAAGAGAGGAAAAGAAGAAGCGCGAAGAAAGAAATGCACAGTGGCATCTGTTATTTCGGACCGGATCTATCTACCTGAAGACTGTTTCCGTGACAGCCAGGAAAACAGCAAATGAAACAAAAAGACAGTAATAAAATCTCTTAGTATCGCGTGAATTTTAGAAAGAAATAGGAATAGGAAAAGAAATGCCCAGTAGTGGTACAGTGTACCCTCCGCCACGCACTTTACGGTGGGTTGCGGAGTATATACGTAGATGTAATAATTGCAGGCTCGTCGCGCTTACACACAAGAAAAGGCAGAGTCCGACGCAATAAGTTTCCACATTCGACAAATGTTCATAAATATAAGGAACCTGAGGAAATAACTCCCCAATAAAGAGATATATTACATTTTTGATCTATCTATTTGCAATCATGTTAACTATCCTTTACTGTTCCAATCACTCACAATCCATTTTCTTTTCCAGCGAAGAAACCTAATTTCAAAGAGTAACCTACGAGTATCTTCCTCTGTCGGTATATCTAAGAACACATATAAATAAAAAAATCAATTCGCATCGGATATTATTGCGTGGCAGCACAAGCGTTTATGAAAGGGTAGGCACACACGACTCCAGGTTTTATTGATTCACAACCTAATTCTTCCGACATGGACACAGAAAAATATTTGTTTGGCGAGGCAGCTTAAAATGTGCCCTTTCCCATGCACTGTGTGACTTTTCTCCTTCTTTGTAATGACAAGACGCCATCTTTCAACAACCACTATGCCTTCTCTTTGCATCACAATGACTGTAACTTCAGAAATATAATTTCCTATTATTAGACATAGTCTTTTTTGGTGCAAACTTGTTCACTTTTCCATACGTTTCCAACCATGCGTTCACAAGGGTGAAAGTCTATGAATTATTTTAAAAAAGTATTCTTTGTCTGTCAAATGCAAGGCACACCCTTTTGTTTTCTTTATTGTAATTTCGATTCCTATGATTATGCCCCACTCTCACAGCTGAGGACATTATCTGCTCTGTTACCATCGTCCTTCAGAATGGCATCTTTCCCAACGCTGCCTCACCCTCCAGCAAATTGGTCTCGCCACCTGCTGAGTTTTTTAATTAAGAATGTTTGCCACATATTGCCACAACCAAGCCTACTTCACCTTCTCCTGCCTCGACACCCTAGTCGAATTCCCTTCTCTTCCCTTAGCCCTCTCCTTCCCCCTCACTTCCTTTCCTTATGGCACAGCAGCACTACTCTATCCTTTACAAAAATATCTGCTCCCTCAGTACTAATAAACATCTGTTAATACACACCATTTCCCCACCAACGTATGCGTGACTTTATCCCAAATGAAATAATTCTCCATCCAGCCATACTATCAGTACCGCCTCCTACTTCCTCCACTGCGCCGAATACCCTTGCCTCCCAGCCCGAGGTGTGCTTACCATTGGCCACCTCTGAGATCATCCGGTTTGGCCTCACTCTCTCTTCAATAATCCCTCTGAACATCTGATCCTTACCCTGTTCTTCCCCTCCCTCACTGCTACCCTCGCCACAATATGTGTTCATTCCTCCAGCCCTCTCCCTTACGACTTCCTTAACCATACTGAATGAACCTTCTTGATCTACGTGATTGCTGCCGACTTCAGTATCCATTCCTGCACTCCCGCAGAACTCCGATGGTGGCATCAGTTCCTATCCACCATCCAAGGCAATATTGTTTCCCTCCCCGGCACACCTGCCTTATCAGCAACTCTGCCCCTCATGTCTTTGCCTCCCCATACCTCCTGGGTGTACTCCATCGGCAATGACCATGCTACTGTCCTCATCACCATTACTCATGCCCTTCATGCCCCCCCCCCCCCTGTGTGCTACTTATCCGGTTCCCCCATCCAAACCAGTTCACAACTACTCCTGAACAGACTGGTATGCCTACTGGCAATCCATCACCCAATCCACAACTCAAGTCCACAGAAGAAAAAGCCAACAACCACCTCCACCCCCTCAAACTCGGGGACTCCATTCCTACTGTATCCTATATATCTATAAATCCCTTATCCACCCCGTCCTCTGCTCTGCAAAACCTGCCTCAATCTCTGCTTCCCCACATTTCTACAAATCACTCCAAATCCCCGAATGCCATTAGCTATGCCCTGCCTTCCATATTCACATCCCCTCCTCCACGTGGATCCTATACGATTTCATCTCCTTCCCCCCACCTCCTCCTCTTCTTTGACCTCCGATTTTTCTTCTAGAAACGAAACCCATCGAATCCCATTGTTCATTCCCTCCTTTCAAATCCTTCCCCCTGCCATGCCTCCACCATTCCACCTCCTCACCTTCGTCTTCCCAACTCTACAAATTTTATCCCATGGCAACTTCCAACACCTTCCCCTTCTGGATGATACCTGCTGTCCCGACACATCTATTCCTCCTATTAGCTTTGAACCCTCTTCCATCTTGTCCTCCCCTGAGTGCCCCCTCATCCCCTCTCCCCTCCCTCCTTTTCCTCTCCCTGTCTCCCAAAGCTAGTCCTTCTGGCTTCCCCCTCTATATCCCCCCTTTCTCCCAGCTCTGAATGTGTCCACAGTCTCTATCCCCGCTTCTCTTCCTCCCACTCCCCAACCGCCTACCCAAAATGTCCAGCAACCCACCGCCAACTCGCTTCACAAGGATCATTATTTGTCTTACGCGCATTACCAGTAGTGTTCTCTAAGTGTAAATTTGCGTCGACTAGTGTTTAGTGTTCCTGTGTTAATGTTCTTTTAGCAAAAACTTCAGGATTCTAACCGGCAGATGACGCCTCCGTTCCTTTAACAGTTCGCGTTCAGTCAGTGTATTCTTTGTATATGTCATGTTATGTTGTCATCACTCATCCTTATTTTATGTACAATTTGTCATTCTTCCCTGTATAATGTTTTGTAAATACTCCTGGATGTATCTTCCCTTTTTAAACTATTGTTACACTTATTTTTAACATTTTTTCCTGTCACATGGCTGAAGAGTGGCATGGAGTGCTGCTGCCAGCCCGCATACATTCTGGTGCTGGAATTAAAAAGAGTCAAAGGAACTATCCCGGCACTGGCCTGGAGTGACTTAGAGAAATCAGGGACCATCTAAATCTGGACAGTTGGAGGTCGATTTGATCAACCATCCTCCTTAGTGCGAGACCCGTGTGTTACCTCTGTGCCACCTCATTTGTTAAATATTCGAATAATGTTAATAATAATCATTGTTGATAATTCCTCTAACCATTCCCCAGGTAAGTGTTGCAGGATGGCTGTTGTTCTCTGTTTAAATCTGACGGTCTGGCCACAACCTCTCCTGAACAATCTCACTAAACATATCCTCATGCTCTTCCTTCCCTCCCTCACCGTCACCCTCTCCACCATTTATATCCATAATACCACCCCTCTTCCTTATGATTTTTTGTCCCATGTTGATCGCTCCTACACAACCTCTGTGGTTGCTGCAGTCCTTTTTTCCTGTTCCGACACTGAACTCCGCCGGTGGCGTCAATTCATCTCCTTCCTCAGGGGCAACATTGTCCCCATCACTCAACCTACATGCCCCGAGAGCAATACCACTCCTGATGTCGTCCTTGCCTCTCCCTTCCTCCAGGTCCACCTAGACATGGAAGTCCTTGATCTTATTGGCAGTGACCATACCCCTGTTCTCCTTACCATAGACCTCCACAGCCGCCCAGACCTTGCTTCCTGTCCTGAACCCCCTCCCAAAATCGTCCATGACTACTCCTGTGCTCACTAGGATGCCTACCGTCGCTCCATTGACACCTCGGTCGCCAGCCACCCGTCCTTTCTTCACCAGACTGTTGCTGACGCTCTCCATGCCCACAAAAACCATCTAGCTGCACCATCCCACCCTTCCTCCACTGGTCATATTCCTCCTCCGAGAATCCCGTGGTCTCTATCGTTCCTTCATGTGGACCCATGACTGAGACACACTACGCCACCACCGTCATATCCAACGCCACATCAGAGACCTATTGAACGTAAAAAGACACTGAGTCTTGTGTCAGACACACACCCGCCTTAATGCCTCACTCTCCGTGAACTCCTGCAACTACTGGCAAGGCATCCATCAGCTTAATGGCAGTTACTCCAACCCCCACTACCCGGTCCGTGACAATGACCGTCCGTTTCCTGACAATGCCAGTAAGGCAGATCACTTTGCCAACTACCTTTCTGATACCTTCTCCATGACAGACAACTCGTCTTCCCTGATATCCACATCAACGAGCCCACCAACACCTCAGTCCCCCTGCTTGCCCCTGGCTTTCCAGTACTTGGACAACATCCCCTCCCCAGAACTCAACACGCCCATCACTGCCCGTGACATTGACTCAACACTATGCATCAAATACAACACTGCTCCTGGTCACAATCACATAACATACAGGCACCTCTATGCCTGCCCACTGTCATTCAACATGCTCCTCGCTTCCCTCTATACTGTCATCCTTTAAACCGGCTTCTTCCCCAAGCTGGGGAAAACCTCTCACATCCTCATGTTGCCCAAACCCAGCAAGCAGCCCTCCGAAGCCTGATCCTATCAACCTATCAGTATTACCTCAGTGTTCAGCAAGGTACTGGAAACAATCTTTTCTCGCTGTGCCCACTAACATCTCTGTCAGCATCATCTCCTTCCCCTATCCCAATGTGGTTTCCGACTATCGTTCTCTTTTGATGATCAACTGCTCCGCCTCGCCCACCTCCTTTCCAACCAGATGCTGCTATCTTCGTCTCCCTCAACATCGAGAAGGCCTACAACTGTGTATGACATTTTGATCTAATTTCAAACTTCAGCTGTACACCCTTCCTATGCCTGCTTCATTGCTTACTTTCTCGCCCATCGCCCACCCTATGTCACTGTCAACAATTTCAACTCCCGTTTGTTCTTCCCCTCCCCTGGGATGCCCCAGGGCTGCATTCTTTCTCCCCTCCTCTACCTCATGTACTCCGCAGACGTGCTGCAACCACAGCCTCCCATTCATATCTTGCAATTTGTTGACGACACCGCCTCCCTCACAGGTTCCCAACATCTACTCCAGTCTCACCTTTCTGATTTTTCCACCTGGTGGATTTTTCCCCAGTGGCTCCTTACCGTTGACCCCACCAAATATCAGGCAATCATCATAGGTCACACCACCTCCTTCTTCCAAGAGTGAGACCTATATGTTACTCTCCATGACTGCTCTACCCCTCAAACCAAAACCCTCAAGTAACTTGGCCTTACCCTTGAACGGTCATTTTCCTGAAAAGCCCACCTTCAGACTGTCCATCAAAAAGCCCTCTCCTGCCTCAACCTGCTCAAGCTCCGATCCGGCCGGGCATGGGGCCTCAACGTCTCCACCATCCTATACACCTACCTCTCCTTAATGCATCCTGTCTTATGTTGCGTCCACTCTGCACGGGTTTCCACACACCCTGCCCACTATCAGGCCCTCGAGATCCTCGAGCATCACACCCTCCACCTCGCTTACAGTATCTGACTTCCTTGCCCCACACGCATCCTAACGACCTCATTCCTTTTCCCCACCTATTCAATTTCCGCCAATGCCTCCCTACGCTACCTGCAGAATTCTGGAAGACATGCATTATAGAGGGTGCAATAACCAGAATAATATTCTTCAAAGTATAGCGTTAATGTAACAGAATGTATCCAGACTACATGCTCCCACTTTTGAGAAATAATCACTGCAGATGCTCGAACTGCAAATATGTAAGCTACAAAATGGTCATAGTGTCACAGCTGAGCCATTGCGAACTACTCATCACACCAACAACCCAACCATGTCCAAGCACAACTAAACACTTTGTCTTTTTTACATCATTCACCAACCATGTGGATAAAAAGATCCACAAAGTTCACAGCTGCACTTAGAATTACAACCAATAAACAACTAATACACATTAGCTTCTCAAAGATGCATATGATTTCTTACATCATATCTACAGATAAACCACTGAGACCTATTAATCTTACCTTTAACACCTCCTTACGAAGCACTCCATGACTTCTTCTAATGTCATGTGACATCACCCAACCTCAAACCTCCATAGATTTACTCTCGATAATCAAATGCAGGGTTAAAGTTCTATCACTCACAGACATCACCTCATCCTATCTACCAGCTTTATTCTCTCATCGTACACCACACAGGTTCCTAATTAGCTGCTTTAGGACATTAACCTTCAGTTGTCAATGGTGTTTGCACTTCAATCCAAGCCAAACTGAATTGCTAGACTGTACAGCCAATACACCCAACCCAAGTAACTTGTCTAAAGTCCTTTCTAAAATACACATTTTTTCAGAGATTGCCATTGCACTCTATGTGCTGACACTGAGAAGAAGAAGTGTGAACACCATGATTCTCCCACTGCTATATGTGATCATGAGAAACATTTCTATAATGCACATCCTTTCCTCTCATAGCTATAGTTGGACAATGATTAATCATTACAATGATAACAAAATGTTCAATATATATCTCCAGATAGTTCAATGTGCAAACTGTTACCACTTTGCTTTTATAGTATCTCTAAGCACTTTCTTCTTCTTCAAGCACAGGTGACCTCATTTTAGATGCACACACTAAATGGCTTTGGAAATGAACACAGCCATGAATAAACTGATCCCATTAGTCAGTGCACCATCTAACATTCACATTCTCCTGAAGAATCACCAATGACAAAATTGAGATGTTTCTCTCACCCTACCACTATGTTAAGTATGGCCATGCAGTGGGTTTATGTACATAGTTTCAACTGCCATATTCAAATGTTCATCTATGATTTGATAAAGTTCAAATACCATACAGAAAGTTTCAGGTACCATACATAATGTTTGGGGTATCACATGTAAAGTTTCATGAACCGTACATAAAGTTTCAGCTACCATACATTACATTTCAGTTACTGTACTTGAAGTTTCAGCTATCATGCATAAGTTTTCAGCTATGTCACATTAAGTTTCAGCTACCACATATCAATTTTCAGCTATTGCACATGATGTTTCAGCTAACACACACAAAGTTTCAGCTAGCTTGCATAAAGCTAAGTACCATTAAATACCTCGGCCATCACTTCACTCCAATGCTCTTATGACACTTGGCCCATCATTGTGCATTTTCCCTTAATACCAGAGGCTTGAACAACTGAAAAATCCAACTCAGAAGGTTCTAAGTCTTTATAACAAGTAATTGGTGCATGTCAAAAATGCATACATTTACTCGTACTAGCACAAATGTGCAAACAGTGACTGTCACATACTCATCCTAGTACATCTCTCACAAGGCAAAACCAGTACCATATGTCTTATGATCTCCAGCAAACAGTAAGTTAGGAATGTTCATATGTACAATCGAAAGGTAAAGTACCGATCCCCAAATGAAAAAAAATAATTTTTTTCTTATACATCACACCATGCAATGCAAATCAAGTACAGAGATTTGAATTTCGCATTACACCAGTACTAATCAGTCTACATAAACAGAAGTAATGTGTACAGTGCTGTACTTTGCCATCCATTGAATCTATCTCTACACTTTGCATCCTAGTAGTGGTATGTTGGGCAAGTGACTGGTAAGCATTCTGTGTGTGATTCACTTCAATAAAGAGAGAAGCAATGACGGTTTACAAGATCAACATACAACAGTTAAATTCTATGAAGACCTAGAATGTTCTGTTTGGCACTATTAGAGTAAGGAAAAATACAGTACCTCTACACATGTAACAGGTATAGGTGAAATCAGGTTAATAGTTTTTACCAGCCACCCAGAGTGTTTTTGCTAGAAAGAGCAGATAAGCAACTATTAGTGTCCCACTCAAGGAATGAATGGACATCATTTAGTTCCAATACAGTGGACTTAGAGGAATTATGTTCAAAATTTACATGAACCGTAAATAAAGTGCTGGAGAAATATGTGCCAACAAAGTGGATTAAGGATGGGAAAGACTGATTGTGGTATAATAGTAATATTAGGAAAATGCTGAGAGAGTGAAGGCAGTTCAACTTTCAGTTAAAAAGTGGTCAAGCAAATTAAATCAGACAAAGGTTGAGATTTGTGAGTCTATAAAAAGAGCAATGCATGAAGCATACAATAACTACCACTGTCATACCTTAGCAAAAGATCTTGCAGAGAATCCGAAAAAATTCTGGTCCTATGTAAATCATTGAGAGGATCAAAGGTCTTTATTCAGTCACTTGTTTATCATTCTGGGATGGTAATAGAAGACAGCAAAATGAAGGCCGAAGTTTGAAATTTACCATTTAAGAAATCATTCATGCAGGAGGACGATGCAAACATACCTTCATTTGATGGTCTCACTAACTCTCAAACGGAGGACATAGTAATATGCATAGCTTGTGTAGAGAAGCAGCTGAGAGAGTTGAAAACAAGTCACCAGGTCAAGATGGGTACCAGTTTTACAAAGAGTACTCAGTGGCATTGCGCCTTACTTAGCTATGATTATCGTGAATCTTTGATCCAGCACAAAGTGCCAAGAGACTAGAAAAAGCCACAGCTAACTCCCATGTATAAGAAAGGCAATAAAATGGACCCATGAAATTACAGACCTATATCATTAACATCAGTTTAATGTAGAATTATTGAACATATTCTCAGTTCCAATATAGCAAATTTCCTTGAGACAGAAAAGCTTCTGTTCATACATCAACATGGCTTTAGCAAGCATCAATCATGTGAAACCCAGCTTGTTATGGTGAAGGGCAACAGGAAGACTGCATATTTCTTGATTTCTGAAAGGCATTTGACATGGTACCGCACTAAAGATGGCTAACAAAGGTATGAGCCTATGGGGTAGGTACTCAAATACGTGAGTTGAAGATTGCTTAAGTAATAGAACCCAGTGTGTTGTCCTTGATGGTGAGTGTTCATCATAGACTAGGGTATCATCAGGGGTGCCCCAGGAAAGTGTGATAGGACTTCTCCATCTATGTAAATGATCTGATGGCAGTGACAGCGTGTCCTATGTGTTCGCTGGTTCAGTGAACCCAAAAAAAAGCTCATTGTGAAGAAAAGTAAATAAATAAATGAAAAATAGGAAGTGTTTTTAAACTATAATTTTTCATTTCGTTCTTCTATCAGATCATTTTATATGCACATTCAAAGTATTTTTATTGCATGAGAAACCACGAAGACAGCACATATATGAGTCATAACAAGGCCACCTAATATAGGCGGCACTGGCCACTGTGGCCACAGTGCAATGCGCAAGCGGGGCTGAGGTTCAAATTCTCTTCTAAACCCTCTGGAGGCAGCATATGGGTGCTTCCGTGACAGGGAAGGGTAAGGGGAAACCCTGCTTTAAACATTGGCACTGGCGCTGGTAGAGATGCCAGCTTCTGGTTACTCAAGCTCTGCTGGTTACACACAAATAGTCCCAAAGCATAGGAAATGGAGCTACTGCATACCTCGCCTTGTGCATGTGCAAATCCTCCATGAAGGCAATATCCTACCTTCATATTTGTTTTTGGCACATTGACGATTCATCAAAAACAAATCATATTTGGTAAAATATCTTATAACTGTAAATTAAAGATGCATCAACTGTATAAGCCTTTAAAAGATCAAATCATGAATAATAATGAAGAGACTACTCTCCATCTAGCAAGAATAGCTGTGTGGTTAGCGGCATCATGCTGCGCTGTTGGAGGTTGTGGGTCCGAGACCAACTACAAATACTTTTTCTTAAACCCAATCTTCTTTTTAACAGATTTGGGAACAACAATAACTTTGTATTGTTACTTGCCATATATCTTTGGACATTTTTGCAAATATTTCATGATTTTAAGGGTAAATGACATTTATACTCTCCATTCTAACAAATATTTAACTGTCTGAAAAGATATCAGGAAGAGTAGGCTTTGTGCATGCATAAGGTTAGGAGGGGGTGGTGCTTACAGTGTCATATGATCTGAAGGTAGCTTGTCTCTTCATCATAACAGATGTATTTTGTTAGTCACTTAATAGTGTAATATGTTACTTACTGTATTTTAGTGTTCATGTGCATATTCATATGATCTTGGTATTTATTATTAAAGAAAAGTTGAAAACATTCAGTATCTTCAAGAATCAAATTTCTCAGCTTTAAGTTTGGAACAAAATTGTGAAATAAAAAAGCTGAGGTAAAATATTCTGCAAGACTTTATATGAAAATATATCTAAAGTGGGGGAAACCAGGGCACTTTCTCCAGGCGCCACTTGCGCGCCAGTCTGCCTGTCTTTGCACTCTGAGTGGTGCTGCGGGGGGGGGGGGGGGGTGCCACTGTCAAGATCCGGCACTCAAAGAAGTGAAAACTCAGTCATCTGAAGCACCAGCTGCCACTTTCTGATGGACAGAGAGAATTGCAATCTGTGGCTGTTTACTGATGATGCTGTGGTGTTCAAATGGGGGTTGTCACTGAATGACTGTAGTAGGATGCAGCATCACTTGAACCAAATTTCTAGGTGGTCTGAGGAATGGCAAATAACATTAAATGTAGACACATATAAGGGATTCAGATGAGTAGGAGAAACAAATCCTTCATGTTCAAATACAGCATTAGTAGTGTGCTGCTTCATAGAATAGCATCAATTAAACTCCTAGGCATAATACTGCACAGCGATATGAAATGGAATGATCATATAAGGACAGTAACGAGGAAGGCAAATGGTCGACTTCCCTGTATTGGGAGAATTTTGAGAAGGTGTGATTTGTCTCTTGTACGACCCTGTCTTGAGCATTGTTCAAGTGTTTGGGGCCCCCACCAGATTGTTTTAAAGGAGGACATGTAGACAGTTCAGAGGCAGGCAGTGAGGTTTGTAACTGGTAGATTTGATCAATGTGCCAGTGTTACTGAAATGCTTCGGGAACTCACCTGGGAGTTTATGGATGGGAGGTGACGTTCTTTTTGGGAAGCACTGTCGAATAAATGTCCAGAATTTATGGTGGACTGAAGAACGATTATACTGCAGGCAACCTACATTTGGATGAGATTAGAGAGATCAGAGCTTGTATAGATGCATATAAGCATTCGTTTTTGCATCATTCTGTGTGGGAGTGGAACAGGAAAGCAAGTAACTAATAGTGGTACTGAGTACCCTCTGCCATGCACCTTTGGGCAAATTGCGGTGTATGTATGTAGATGCAGACTAGTGTTGAACAACAGTACAGCACAATGACGTATGTGGTTTGAAAATGGTTCTTCACTTAAAAAGACCACACGTAAGCAAAATTTGGTGAATGTTAGGTTGCTTCTCTAGGGGAGCATCCTATGGATGTAATGCGATTTCCTCCAATCTGTGGTTGGTTCAAATTACCCAAAAAGTGTTACTGGTAATATTGTGGTGGAATGTGAATTTAAAGTTTCTGTACCTTATTCACGTTCTACGAATGGACATATAAACAAGGTCGGGTTCTTTCATCTGCGTATTGATACGTCACCTTTCGAGTATATATAGAGGTATTCCTTACATATTGTTTGCTGGAGATCATAAGACATCTGCCATGTGGGAGGTGTTCTAGGGTGGGTATGCAACCCTTCCTATTTGCATGTTCAACCTGCAACCAGCACGTAGCACATGCAAACGGTGTTGTTTCGTTCATGTTTTGTGAAATGTTTCAGAAGTTTTCTGCATAGAGCTTTAGTTCCTATTGTTTTGATCTTGCATTCCTCTCTTGATTATATCGATATGTGGATTAGACACAAAAAACTCTCTTTTTCTTTCCTTATTGCTGCTTTTCTTTGCTGTCCAAATAAAGAAATAAGCTGCAAGGAACATAGACTATATACATCTGTGATCAAATCGCATATCATGTTTATGTTTTATTTTCGTCGCGGAATTCCAAATGAACATGCAATAATGATGTTTATTAAATCGTGTTCCAGGCTCCTATAAGTACGACTTGGGTCGGCTATATATGAAGTGCATATTTGCGAAGCAAGTCTAAATACGAAAGTCACCAGACGTGGCACAAGGCTTGCTTACTTACTTTTCCTGGACATACAAGAACACGCTACACAAGGTAAAGCACAAGTTATGTAGAGTGGCTATCTGTACTGTTAATTTCAATCTTCTGCATTCTTCCAGTTAAATATAAAGTAGACTAAATCATTTGTCTTGCAAATTTTGTCTTTTTATACTCACAATGTTGTATATACTTCCATTACGTTATTGAAAAAGTTTCAGAATTTATTACAAACACAAACGAAAAAGCATATTAGTGTGCAGGATCGAAAGTTTACTACGGTCGTGGAAGCGAACAGTTCCGATGGTGGCAAGAACCATTCAATGCTATTTGAAAACCCAATCACATAGAATGAGAGGAATGATCTTTGTGTTGACCATAAAATAAATAAATAATGCTGTTCCATCTCTAAGGAAGGTTGACAGATTTTTGTATGTACCGCTAACTTTGTCAGTAAATAAATCATACTTGTAAATCATACATTTCGTTTCCAACATTAGCACGCTACGCTGCCGCAGCCGTAAGTAAAGTTTATCCAGTACACTGTATTAGTTACACAGTACACCGCCAAAGCCGTAAGTAAACTTTACCCAGTATTCTGTGTCTGTTATGTTACTGTCTCTTATATATAGTATTGACATTCACTTATAAGAAATGAAACTGAGTGTGTGTTTTGTCATAAAACGTCAAGTACTGTTCTTTCAAATTACATACTGCAAGTTATAACGCCAAAATTTCGAAATTTCAACGGTAGTTAACATCATTACAGTACACTGCCACAGCCGGAATTAAAATTTTGTGCAGTGTACTTATATTCTTTTTCATTTTATTGTTTGTAATACTTTCTCAATAACGTAATAGAAGTAGCATCGGCAATTTATGAAGTGTGAGTACAAAACTTTATGTGGTTTATTTCTGAATATACTTTAAGACACACATATTATGCTCCAAATACTATACGTTCACTAATGTTTTGCTGGCCGCGGTGGCCGAGGGGACTGGGGCGCTCCAGTCATGGTCTGCACGGCCACTACGGTCAGGGGTTCGAGTCCCCCCTCGGGCATGCATATTTGTGCCGTCCATAATATTAGCTAGTTCATAAGTAGTTTGTAAGTTTAGGGACTGATGACCCCGTAGTTAAGTCCCATAAGCTATACAAATATTTGAACTAATGTTTTGCTGTGCTATGATATTTTGAGGCTGATAACTCCCCACTACTTACAACATGGTTAATGGGGGATGCCGTCGAAGACTGTGGCAAAAATGGTTAATTTGTAATTACACAAAGGAAAGTTTCTTTTTTTTTGTTTCCAGGAAGTAAATTTACCAAAGGCATTAAGTATAATTTTGGGCTCTTTTTATTTTTCCAGTAATGAAATCCTTATAATAATGTATAAATAGCCCAAGTGAACACTATAATTGTCCTATGCTAGCTGCTTTTAACATCATTTATGCAAGCAGGCGAATGTAAATTATACAATATCATTCGAAAGGTGCTTTGTCATAGCTGTTCACAAAATAGAACTCGTGTAGCTGTTAGAGTTGTAACGAGATGCTGCAACTCTGATGTTCCCTTCCTTACCAGACATTGAAGTCTCCACTCGTAGGACTGTGTGAACATAGAAAATTAAGGTGCTACCAACTTGTGACCTGTGTCTCGGTCAGGTACTGTGGCAGAAGAGACACACAAAAGTAGCATGTTTTTGTGGATGCGTATTCTGATGATGTTCATATTTAAATGGTTCATTTGCAGCAATACTCAGGAACCCCGCATGTTGTGGTGAAGTCTTCATTTAACAGCGAGAGTACGCCGAGGTGCAACATTGCTAAAGAATTTCTACTTTTCAGGTCTTCATTATTTTTCCACATTATTAACATTTTCATGTTCAAATACAGCATTAGTAGTGTGCTGCTTCATAGAATAGCATCAATTAAACTCCTAGGCATAATACTGCACAGCGATATGAAATGGAATGATCATATAAGGACAGTAACGAGGAAGGCAAATGGTCGACTTCCCTGTATTGGGAGAATTTTGAGAAGGTGTGATTTGTCTCTTGTACGACCCTGTCTTGAGCATTGTTCAAGTGTTTGGGGCCCCCACCAGATTGTTTTAAAGGAGGACATGTAGACAGTTCAGAGGCAGGCAGTGAGGTTTGTAACTGGTAGATTTGATCAATGTGCCAGTGTTACTGAAATGCTTCGGGAACTCACCTGGGAGTTTATGGATGGGAGGTGATGTTATTTTTGGGAAGCACTGTCGAATAAATTTAGATGTCCAGAATTTATGGTGGACTGAAGAACGATTATACTGCAAGCAACCTACATTTAGATGAGATTAGAGATTTGTATAGATGCATATAAGCATTCGTTTTTCCATCATTCTGTATGGGAGTGGAACAGGAAAGCAAGTAACCAATAGTGGTACTGAGTACCCTCTGCCAAGCACCTTTCGGCGAATTGCGGAGTATGTATGTATATGCAGACTAGTGTTGAAACAACAGTACAGCACAATGACGTATGTGGTTTGAAAATGGTTCTTCACTTAAAAAGACCACACATAAGCAAAATTTGGTGAATGTTAGGTTGCTTCTCTAGGGGAGCATCATATGGATGTAATGTGATTTCCTCCAATCTGTGGTTGGTTCAAATTACCCAAAAAGTGTTACTGGTAATATTGTGGTGTAATGTGAATTTAAAGTTTCTGTACCTTATTCACGTTCGACGAATGGACATATAAACAAGGTCGGGTTCTTCCATCTGCGGATTGATACGTCACCTTTCGAGTGTAGATAGAGGTATTCCTTACATATTGTTTGCTGGAGATCGTGACATCTGCCATGTGAGAGGTGTTCTAGGGTGGGTGTGAAACCCATCCTATTTGCATGTCAACCTGCACCAGTTGATTGTTATGACTTAGAATGTCCCGAGTGGGATATTTATGTTTTTCATGGCTATGGGACGACCAGTGGTGTGGGAACAGCTTGTGCCCATAAGATGGCAGATGGTGGCACAGCGGCAGCTGGTGGATGTGAGGTGGGGGCAGACTGCATTCACAGGGACAGGTGGTGGTGGCTGTGTGTCATTTGGCAGCCACTGATGTGGTATCTGTCTGACTGGTGCCAAAAGAAGCATCCTCCATTGCCTCATTCTCTGCTGGGTTGAAAAAGTTAACAGCAGCTGTGGCAGATGAGATGTAAGCCATCTTCAGACAGTTGATGGAAACTATTGATGACTTGCCATTTTGTTCTATTATAAGAAAAGAGGATAGAGGCTTTTGAAATGAGAAGAATGCTGAAGATTAGGTGGGTAGATCGCATAACTAATGAAGAGGTACTTAACAGAATTGGTGAGAAAAGGAATTTTTGGCACACCCTGACTAAAAGAAGGGATCGCTTGGTAGGACACATTCTTAGACATCGAGGAATCGTAAATTTAGCATTGGAGGGAAGTGTGTGGGGTAAAAATCGCAGAGGGACACCGAGAGACGCGTATAGTAAGCAGATTCAAGTGGATGTGGGTTGTCGTTCTTATGAGGAGATGAAAAGGCTTGCTCAGGATAGAGTAGGGTGTAGAGCTGCATCAAACCAGTCTCCGGACTGAAGACCATAACAACAACAACAACAACATTGTAAATACTTGCTTCTATTCGTGCTTTATGGCGTAGGTTATCGTATGACCCTTGGCCACTCAGTAAATTAATAAAACATGAAGAGCGAATATTTTTTTATGTAATTGCGCAAAACTTTGTGTTTGTAAATCTTTCCTTCAAGATGTAAATTTCAGTAGGGTAATATCGCTGATGTTCTGCATAACGTGGCTATAACGAGGCTTCAACTTTCAATCAATATATATTGAATCGATACATTTCGAAATGATATGTATGGAATAAGTGAATATGTTTCTGAACCAGAGATATACGCGCTATGTGCCCTCACGTAATAAAAAAAAAAAAAAAAAAAAAAAAAAAAAAAAAAAAAAAAAAAAAAAAAAAAAAATTCTGGTTTCCTATACCCAGCCTAACTTTCACTTTTTAAAAATTTATCTGTAGGTTAAACAAGAAGTTTCTTTTAGTCCATGAGGACGCATAGCATCCGAAGCTACAGTTCAGATACACTAAATCAGTTTACAGTTGTACATTCAATATATATCATTTCAGAACGAGCTACTTCGAGTGTAAGCTTTCTTGAAAATTACCCAGAAAGCTGTACTCTTAGGTTGCTGCCTAACCACAGCCTTTAAAATCATGACATATTCATAATAATCATAACATTTGCCTGTTCAATATGTATCATTTCAATTCTTAACCGCTTCGATATATACCATTTGGAGGTCTAAGCCGCATTATGCAGCACATCTGTGAAATTAAATTTCAATCTAATTTTTTTTCGTACCGTCGTATAAGACGACCTTAGATTTTGGGGCCTTTTTTATGATTCAGCTATTGTCTTATCTGCAGAAATATATGGTATATTACCTGAAGAAAAGTATATACCAAGATCCAGTGGTGGACTAAGGCTGTTGGAGTCCCAGGGCGGCGGCGAAACAAAAGGAGGCCCCCCTCTGTCCACTTGGAACTACATGTATTACTATAAAAAAGAACTGGAGATCCCTTCCAGGATGAGAGGCACAGAACAGTCTGAAAAAATAGCTTTTGAGATTTGGAGGCCCCACAGAATGAGATGCCAAACGCAAGCGCGCTAAAAAAAAAAAAAAAAAAAAAAAAAAATAAAAATTATATATATATATATATATATATATATATATATATATATATATATATATATATATATATATATATATATATATATATATATATATATATATATATTCACTATTGGTCAATCACATTCAGGTCAGTGCTTGTAGTGATATCTGGCGGATTTTTTCTGAAACTCTACATTCTGCTGATTACATCTAGCGCTGTTTCAGCTACCTAGTGACATTTGTCTCAATATTGTCACATTGAAAACTGCATGTGGCCTGGAATTCAATGGCTGGTCATTAACAGAGCAACACACTTTATACCTAGAACAGGTTTATTGCTAACACAAGCATACACTCAGTACAGACTGCCTCCTGCTTGGAGTGCTCCACTATTTATACATAAAAAGAATTTTCTGGAACTTACAAGTACATCACACATAAGAAACATGTAAAACATTCTAGAAATAGTAAATAAAAAGAAATAAATTTTTTCTATCTGTGATGGGATTTGAACTGGGGACTGCAAGCACAGTAATCTGCAATGCAAACCACTGCACCATGCATTTTGTCAGAGGACTTGCAACACTGCTCCCCTCCCTGAAAGAACAGTGATCTGCTGTTAGGTTACCTTTGGAGCCAGCTGCAGTGTGGTGGATCTTGTCATGGGTGCTCCGTATGGTAGTTCTGGAGAATCCTTCCATACTGCCTACATGCCTTCCTTATGGTGACGATGATTAGCACCAGACCTTCCTGTGGTGGCTTCATCATTATCACAACGGTCTTCAGACTCCTTGAACAAGAGTCCGTTTCTGTCTTTCTGTTCTTTGGGATTGTGGTAAGGCTTCATAAAGATGACATAAACCAAGTCTTTTCATTTTTGTCGTTTTGAGGATGGCTCATAATCCTCGACTTCGTATATGATGTCAGCCAGGCGGCATATGACACTTTTTCGAAAGACCAACTTTCTGTACAGGTGTAAAAATCCATACCAGATCTCCTGAGCTGTACGCAACCAGTCAATGCTTGTCGTTATACTGCTGAGAGTCATTTTCCTGAACGTCCAGTGCCCGTATGCGAGCCAGCTGTCTTGCTTCTTCGGCCCTGGTGATGAGCTGTTTCACATCACCATCCTACATCTACATGGGATACTCTGCAAATCACATTTAAGTGTCTGAGTGTCGTCTAGTTTGAACAGGAACAGCGTATACATTTTCATCTCATCTTCACGACCATGGAGCAGGAAATATTGCATGAAGCCTGTGGTGTTTTGCCGTGCTGTATTATAAGCAAATATCACGACTGGCAGTATTGTATCTCAATCCTCCTGCTCAACATTGACGTAAATCGACAGCATATCTGCTAACATCTTCTGAAAACATTCTGTAAGACCATTTGTCTGAGGATGGTTGGCAGTTGTTATTTTGTGGACAATGTCACAACCTTGACATTGCCTCTAATACTAGTTTTTGACATGAATACTTTTCCTCGATCAGATATCATTACATGTGGTGCACCATGCTTCAAAATAATGTCTTCTACTATGAATTTTCCAATCTCTGGAGCTTCTGCAGTCGGCACAGGTTTGGTGACAGTGTAGCGGGTGAGGTAGTCAATTCAGACTATTATCCATTGGTTACTGGTTGTCGACTTTGAGAACCTACCTGAAAGATCGATTCCAGTTTGGTGGAGGGGAGCTGCTGCATTTGGAATTGGTACCAGATGCCCTGGAGGTAATTGCAGCACATGTTTCCATCTCTGGCATCCTTACAGTGACTCACATAGTGCTCAACAGATCGGTAGAGATCTTGCCAGTAATACCTGCGTCTGATTCTGTCTAGGGTTTTCATGAATCCCAGATGACCAAATATTGGAGAATCATGGAAATACTTGAGAATCTGGTCGAAGATGAGCCAGAACAACCAGTAGCCATTTGGGGCCCAGTGGATCATAGCTGCTCTTATACAGTGTCCTGTTTATAAATTGAAACTCTGGTTGGTTCTCCTTTTTCCAAGGCCTTTATTGTTTGTAATAATGCTGGATCCTCCCTCTGTTCAGTTATAATGTCACCTAACTCAGTGAGGGCTGAAATTTCATCCATGCTGCTGTGTGCAGCTAAGGAAAGGTAGTCGTCATCCTTGAGTTCGTGCCCGTTTTTGAATACCACTGTGACATCGTACTCTTGGAGAATTAGTGCCCATCTTGCTAGTTGACCTGATGGATCCTTCAAAATGGTTAGCCAACATAAATAATGGTGGTCTGTCATGATGGTGAATGGTTACCAAATAAATACAGCCGGAACTTGTTGATAGTCCAGATAACAGTGAGACACTACTTCTCGGCTGTAGAGTAGTTTATCTTGGACTTTGAGAAAAGTCTTGATGCATAAGCTATCATTTTTTCAGCACCTTCCTGAATTTGTACAAGCACTGCACAAATCCCATAACCACTAGCGTCTGTGTGAAGTTCGGTTTCTGCATTATCTTCATATAAGTCTAGAACTGGTGCGGAAGTTAGAGCCTCCTTAAGTACCTAGAAAGCTCTTTCTTTTGTCTCAACCTAGTGAAACGTAGCATCTGCCTGCAGAAGTTCTTGTAATGGACGTGCCTTGTTACAAAAACCTTTTATGAAAATATGGTAGCATGAGCACAGTCTGAGGAAACTTCTCACATCACAGATGAGCTGAGGAGTTCGAAATTCTGTGACTGTCATTAGTTTATGTGGATCAGAATGGACACCATCTCTGTTACTAGCTGCCCCAGGATTTTTTCTCTTCAACAACAAAGATGCACTTCTTCGGGTTGAGGTGGAGTCCCGCTGTCTGAACACACTTCAACAAAGTTGACAGGTGGCTCAGATGTTCCCCAAATGTCCTTGAGAAACGACAATGATATCTATATAACAAAGACATGTCGTCCATTTAAGGTGTAGAAGCAAGTTGTCCATCATGCGTTGGAATGTGGCCGGGGCATTACATAGTCCAAACAGCATGACTTTGAATTTATAGAGGTTGTCGGGTGTAATAAAAGCAGCTTTCTCTCTGTCAGCCTCATTTACCTTGATTTGCCAGTAACCTGTCTGCATATCCATGGTTGAGAAGTACGTAGCTCCTTTCAGACAGTCTAAGGTGTTGTCAATGCTCGGCAATGAGTAGAAATCTTTCTTTGTGATTCTGAACAGCTGCTGATAGTCGATACAGAAATGCCACATACTGACGACCAGGGACTTTCTGAAGGTTTAATAATGTCATAATGCAACATCTTCTCCACTTCCTCCCAAAATATATGTTTTTCAGCTGGTGACACTCTGCACAATCGCTGGCTAATTAGTGGATGATCCCCAGTATTGATATGGTGTTTTATCGTGGCCCATTTCATCTGGTTCTTCTCTTGCCTGGCCAGCAATACACCTGAAAATTGGTGTCGTATTGTTGGCACCTGCTGACATTGTTTCTGGATCAGACTGGGCCCTATATCCAAATCCATAGTAGCCTCATCTAGTGCATTGTTGGCAGTAACAGCAGAGCATGAGACTTCGTTGATGACATTGAGCTCAAGGTCCTGGACTGGTTCAGTTGTTCCAATACATATTCCTTTAGGAATGAGTTGCGATTGCTTGTGAAAATTAGTAATCCAGAGCTCTCCTTGATCACCTGTAATGCTTATATTAGCCAATGGTATGTAGAGTTCCTTTATTATATGGATTAACTTTTTGCGATAAACAAGCACTTCACAGTTCAGCTGGTCATCTTGGCTGCTGACTGGAACTCTTCTCATTCTTAATGGCGGGATGCCAACATTCTCAACAGCAAACAACCGCCCACGGGAGTTTGTGTTACATGTAATTGATGGATTGGCTTCCTCAGTTTGTAGTTCAGATCTTTCCCAGTCAATGACAGCCTTGGACGCCTGAAGGAAGTCCCATCCAAGGATGACGTTGTGGCTACAGTCTATTAAAATGACAAATTCAAACAGCTGCCTCCTGTTGTTGATTGTTATTTTTGCGACACATGTTCCTGCCAGCCACTGTATTTTCCATTAGTGACCTTCAGCACAGTTGCTCTTGTATCATAGAAGATTATCTTCTTTAGTTTGTGGTGGTAGTCATTCAACAATAAAGAGAAGGAAGCTCCTTATTCAACTAGTGTTCAGACAGGTTGACCATCGATGATGACATCAGTGAGATTTCCCGACATCTTAGTGACTATCGTCCATGGAGGATTTTCATCTGCATTGGCCTCACATCCATAGATGGTTGCCTTGCCTAGTTTTTGTGAACACAGCAGCTATGCGAGCAGCTGGTATCTGTATAAGGTGACAGTGAATGGTGGCAGTGTGTTGGAGAGTGACCACATGCCGGATATACCGATGGTCTTCGCCTCATAATAATTGTCAAATTCTCGTCTTCTCTCCCTACAGTATCATAGGACATGTCCAGGAAGCTCACAGTGAAAACACAATGGCGTGTTGTCTTGTGTCCTCCAGATACCTGTCCTCCTGCGAGGCATCATAGTTGCCAAAGGAATTGGTTGTGGCCATGCAGGTCAGTTCCTAGTCTGCTGTTTGGCGGCTGTTACATAAGTAATACTAGAACGAGGCTGTTCTTCAAGTTGCGTGCAACTGGCAGGGCTCAGCGGTGCTATGTTTGAAATACCTCTTCCATAGCAGCATTGGATCCCTCATGACATACAGGACAGACATCCATGGCCATAATCTGGTGCTTGCTTGGGCCAACAGTCCTGGCTGCTGTAAACTGTTGTAATTTTTCTCTCACAATTTGTCGTATGAGAGAAGCAAAATCATACTCGTCTTCCACAATGGTCTCAGGGACTACATTTGGGAGTCTGTCATACTTCTTTCATTGAACCCTCCTCTGTTGCATCTCTTCAGTTTGGCACCATTGAAAAAACTCTTGCTCATTGAAATGTCTTTTAACAGAAGACAATGCATAACTTCTACATTTCCATTCATAAGTCATGAAATTTTAGTGGCTTCAGTCATATATGAGTTAACTATGTGACATAGGGCCAAAACATTCTATGTATAAGACTGTGTTGACTCACCATGTTGTTGTGATCTGTTCTTCAGTTGCTCTTCTGATAAACGGACTTGTTGCTGGTGCTCTCCAAACGTCTGCTTAAATTCTGTCTGGAATTTTCCCCATCTATCGAGCTTGTCATCATTATTTTCAAACCACTGATGAGCTGTCCCATCCAGGTAGAAATATATATTTGCCAAGCACATAATGTGATCCAACGTATTATACTTGGCGACTCGGTCAAAACCTTTCAGCCATTTGTTTGGGTGTTGTCCAGTGTCTCCAGAGAACACCGATGGATGTCTGATGGGCAGCTGGCTTACTGCTCTTTTTGTATCCATGGGTCTATTGATGACATGGGCCTTTAGATCGAGGTAGTCAGTATACCCTTTTTATTTCAGTTCTTGTCTGTGTAGGGGACGGGTCTTATGCTGCCTAATAGGATCCTCCATGATGAAGATGTATTGTAGGATACATGGCGCCTCCACCAGAAAGCTTCACATTGAAAACTGCAGGTGGTCCAGAATTCAAAGGCTGGTCATTAATAGAGCAACACACTTTACAGTTAGATAAGGTTTTTGTGAACACAAGCGTACATTCAGTACAGACTGCCTCCTGATTGGACTGCTCCACTATTTATACATAGAAAGAATTTTCTGGAACTTACAAGTACATCAAACATAAGAAACACGTAGAATATTCTAGAAAAAATACGTACAAAGAAATAATTTTTTTCTGCATATGGCAGGATTTGAAGTGGTGACTGCAAGCACAGCAATCTGCGATGCTAACCACTACACCACGCATTTTGTCAGAAGACTCGCGGCAATATTATTACAAGTTAAAATGTTTGTTTTTAAGACACTATGTATATTATTTACATACTTATATTATTTATATCAAATATGTTTTGTTTACTTATATCAATGGTATTGATCACTGAGACTCTGACAGACACATAGAAAAGACACTCAAGCTTACAAAAATTTGGTCACAACCAAGGGTACATACAGGATTATTTTTCAGAGTGGGGTGGGCAAGTCGGAAAGCTACTTCAATGAATTTTTACTGTATAATAAAAATACATTTTCGATTTAAAACTTTTTACAGGTCAGACAGATGGATAAGAATTGATTTGCTGTTTTATTCACCTTAAATGGTCCATAAACATATTATCTCAAATGTCTGCAAAACTAATTATTAAATATTTCCTTAATGTACAGGCGCAGTGTTATTGCAGTGTCAGTTGAAAAATAAATACAGCAAAGAATTAAAGAAACTAAGAGAAGATTTAATACCTCCTTTTGCTATAATATAACATATTATGAAACTGAACAGTGTGGCTCAGTAGCACAGTGGTAGAGTGCCAGACAGTGAATCCAAACGTTGCGGGTTTGATCCCTGCCAGCTCCAAGGAGTTTTATCTGTCACTTTTCAATTCTTTCACCTCTGGCAATGTTACTGATGTGAAAAATATTGAGTACCGCCATGGTTCAGAATCCACGTTAGCTGGCAGGGTAAGTCAGTTCGAAGGTCTGAGGACGGCAACGTCATACCTCTTCCAGGCAGGACCATGCCTAGTAAAGCACTGTGGTGTTCAAACCAATCTTCGGATTGTTGATGGCATTACCTTCTATGAAACTGAACATATGGCAGCAAAATGTAATGCAGCAATAACAATACTTTATTGCCATGGACTATAAAACCAATGGACTGTTATATTACATAACAAAAGTATGATGATACATACATAAAATTATTCTGTCTATTCCGCTCTGTGAATTTACTGCACTTTGTCCTTTTTCTATTTTTTGGCTGAACCATTAATGAGTAGGCATCAATTGTTCATTTGGTTTCTCAATAGTTCGCTTGTGTAATATTTATCATCAGAATATATGTTTAAAGGTTCACCATAGTTTTCATTTAATGATAATTGAAATCAACTTGTGTTATTTGTTCAGATGATTTCAGATACTAATCTCATCATGAACTATTCTTACAATAATCTTGCTCTGTAATTACTATTACCGTATATTTCCACAGGTAAGACAAGGTACAAATTTTCATCAAAAGTTTATAGTTTAAGCATATATCTGGCATATGAGATGACCCTCAAGTTACCGTATTTACCCGAATTCATGCCACACTTTTTTTCCAGTTTTCGTGATCTAAAAATACGCCTGCGACTTAGAATTTGGAGGGAAAACTTCAGGAAGTTTTGAAAACTGCCATTAGAAGCTGCCATAAGTAGTTTTCGTGATTGGTACACCTGGATTTCACCCTTTGTTGCAGTGTTTGCGGTCTGCTTTTGAACTTTTGTGCGTGTAGTGCTACCAAGGGTGCTACCACAGTATGTTAGACTTGCGGTGCTACATTGTATCCGATCATGAAGAAGCATGTATTTTTTACATTGCGAAATTTTAAAAGAAAAGTAATTTCTTTTACCGAGACGGCATTTAATCGCGCTGATGCACATATTACGTGGGTGAAAACACACGAAATTGCCTGAGAACAGAAGATAAAGGATTTCGAAGGAAGCCAAAGTTGTTGCATATAGATTCGAAATATTCTAACTCTTTCACTGCTCCGAACGTAAATATATTCTCATTGTATCAGTGCAACTTGGGATATATTGAGAAATTATTGGCAAGCAAGATTGTGAAATCAAATGGAATTGTAAATAATTAATTCAATTTTTTGCTTTATGGCATATAGATTATCGTGTGTACCCTTGTCCAATCAGTAAATTAATAAAGCTCTTTTTTTAAAAGATTGCACAAAAGTTTGTTTTCATAAATCTTTCCTCCACAATGTAAATTTCAACAGGGTTATATCGCAAATGTACTGCATAGCACGGCTATAGCCAGGCTTCAACCTCCAAATGACATATATCGATTTGATATGTTTCGAAACAATATGTATGGAATAAGCGAGTGATTCTAAACCAGAAATTTGTGTGCTACGCTCCCTCACATACTAAAAATAAAAATCTTGTTTGTTCTATACCTAACCTTTCACTTTAAAAAAAGTTGTTTGAAACATAACCTTAAGAAGGTTAGGTATATGTTAAACAAGAAGTTTTTTTAGTGCATGAGAACGTATAGTGTCCGAAGCTACAGTTCAGATACACTAAATCAGTTTACAGTTGTACATTTGATAGATATCATTTCAGGCCGAGCTACTTTGGGTGTAACCTTTCTTGTAAATTACCCAGAAAGCTGTACTCTTAGGTTCCTGCCTAACCACATCCTTTAAAATCATGACATATTAATAAAAATGATAACATTCGCCTGTTCAATATGTATCGTTTGGAGGTCGAAGCCGCGCTATGCAGCACATCTGCGAAATTATCAGTTTCAGACTAAATTTCAAACTAATTTTTTTTGCACCATCGTATAAGACGACCTCAGATTTTGGGGCCTTTTTTTAATGATTCAGCCATCATCTTATCTGCGGAAATATATGGTACTTTCATATTAATTTTTAAAGCTTTACTGCTGTTTTCTTTCCGACGTGTCTTGTCAGCTTAATAAACGGTTTCACATATTCACATAGGTCAGTAAGGAATTTTATATATTTATTTAAGCTCAGTACTGTAACTAATATTTTATGAGGCACAAAGACATCTTAAGTTTCCACCAAGACTCAAATTTTCCCATTGTACGTGATTTCCTATCAGTGTAAAATTAACCACAGTTTCAATAATGCAGTCTTTCATCAGGGGAATCACTGATGTACAGTAATAAAATAAAACCTGTAGATTGAAATAACTCGAGATCCTACATATTATTCTAATTTTATTCTGTTACAAAGGTTACATAGGTTAGAAAGAAAAGTCAAGGCATTGAGCGGATCAACCGAAAATATCCATTATGTCGTCTTGGTTCACATAAATATGTCAGTTAATAGACAAGTGTGCTAGTCTATTCAGCCTCTCTTCCTTCATTGGCAAATTGCAAAGTTTCTAGACCACACAGATAGCTAAAACTTCACCTCCAACTATATGTTGACACAGGAAGGACAACAGATATTTGAAAAAGTGTTTGAATGTTTGGGAAGATAGATTCCGAGCATGCCTCTTGTCTTTTGACTGCGTTCTTAGGCTTGTCACTCTAGTCAACAATTTCCCATTTCTTCTACCACCTCTAGAATTCACACTTTCTGAAATTGGGAGGTCAAAACTGTAGGTGCAAATAGTGGACTGTATATCTGCAATGTTCACATTCTTAATTAATTTTGGGATAAGGTGTTGCAACTAAAGACACTCATTCTTTAGTCAGGAAAAAAGTTCTGACAGTTCACTGTGCAACACCTCCATGTATGGAATGTGAAGATTAATGCGGAAGTAATCCTCAGGTGTTGCATGAGGAGTGTTCTCACAGTGTTGTCTCCCAACCAGACATAACAGTTGTATGTTGACATCAAGTTATGAGTGGGACGGTGTCACATGTACTAATAATTTACCTAGAACTATTCCTAATGAATTACCAGGTCGTGCCCCTTGTATAATTATCATTTTATAATTTAATTTAGACCAAAGTAGGTAGTGAAACTGAAGAAATACGATTCTGAAATAAGATCATGGGGGATAATGTTGTCTTTGAAACTGGAGAGAAGGAATTTGTTGACATTGGATATTAATACAAGTGTTACTAAGTCTTTTTTGATGGCATTTGTCTAGAGTGTGGCCTTGTATGGAAGTGAAATGTGGATGATAAACAGATCACACAAGAAGAGGATAGAAGATTTGAAGTTTGGTGCTACAGGAGATTGCTGAAGATTAGATGGGTACACATCATAATTAATGAGGAGGTACTGAGAGAGCAAAGAGATTTCTGGCATATCTTGACTAAAAGAAAGGATACATTAGTATGGCACATTCTTAGATATCAAGGAAACCTCAATTTGGTATTGTACGAAAGTGTTGGGGTACAAATATCAAAGGTAGACTGCGGGGTGAACTCAGTAAGCAGATTTAAAGGGATGTGGGTTTCCATTCTCAGAGATGAAGAGGCTTGTGCAATATAGAGTAGTGTGGAGAGCTGCATCAAACCAGTCTATGGATTGAAGATAACAACAACACTGAATGGGTGGATAAGTTCATCATCTGATGTGATTATGAAAAATTAGTTATGATTGATAATTAAAATATATATTTGAAAACATTGGGTTCCAAGCAGTATTCGAAGTGTACTACTCATCTTATACTCAGAAGCAATAAGAAAATTTCCATTTTATCCAGTGTAAGTGCAAACATTTGCAGGAGTGAGGGGGGGGGGGGCAGAGCCCCTGGGCTCCCTCACCCCTATGTTTGCCCTTCATTGTGAGCTAAACTGAAGAGCATGGAGGAGGTTTTATACAGATTTTTAATGCCCTCGCATCACAAATTAAAGAACTGGTTGAACACGTACCATGCTTTATTGATGAATTTTTTGGCAGAAATGCTAAGAGCTTGCTTTATTACCTGGCCTTTATAGTAACTAATATGTAAGGTTATATGTTACACCACACATTATCTGTAATTTATATGATAAGTACAATTTAGCTTATTTGTGCACAAAACAATGCTGGCTGTGGTGGCCGAGCAGTCTGCAATGCGCCAGTCGTGTTCTGCACTGCCACTACAGTCGGGAGTTTTAGTCCCCCCTCGAGCATGGATATTTGTGAAGTCCTTAGTATTAGCTAGTTCATGAGTAGTTTGTAAGTTTAGGGACTGATGACCCCGTAGATAAATCCCATAAGCTCTACAAACATTTGAACATTTTTGAACACAAAACAATAATTTGCAGATAAATAAATACTTGACTTATTTTATATTGAGGGGCATGTTCTCATATGGATCTATGGAATTCAAAATAGGTAAGTATATAAATAAAATAAAATGGCACTGTGGGGAATGTGGAGTAAGCTTCGGATGTACCCCTTTTGCTTAGTAATTGGTTTAAAGACATGAAATTTTAAAGGGACAATTCTTTCAACATTTGTTTGCAACTAAGCATATTTGAAAATCTCTTATCCACACTGAAATTTTGAAAAATATTTCATCAAAACAAAAGTGTATTTTTTTTAAATGTAATTTTCATCATCTCAATTCCCCCCCCCCCCCCCCCTTTTTCCTGCCCCATAAAGGGTAAAATGATTATGGGAGTGGGTAAGATGATGGTTAGATAGAAGTTTATACGAACAGAGTGATAGTTTATTCTAAAATACAGATAAACAATTTCAGTTATTAAAGTGAGGTATGAAGTTAAAGTAAGTCAAGTAAGTAAGTCAAAGTTGAAACAAGAAAAATACAATAATATATTGATTACACTTTAAAAGGAAATTTTAGAATTAAGCAGAACATAAATTTAGAACATTAATAAGGACTTATATTTTATATGCCAGCAGAAGATTGCCTTTCCAGGATGGGTCTTTTGCCTCTGTATAATTTCACCTAGAACAAGTACCCCAGATTGGCACATTTCTTCCTTTCCATTCTCTCCATAAATAATGCAGTCTTACTCATATTCTTGAAATAAAGTCTTGATCTCACCGTCACTGTCCTCCATCTCTCATGATGACTCCTCAGACAAAGGAATCCAGGTTATATTTTTAGATTAAATTATTTTTTAAGTTGTTTTTGATAAAGTAAATGATTTGGCCACCCTCATGAACCACAGACATTTCCAAGGAGGAGTGGCTTGCGTGCCTCAACAATACAGATAGACGTACCTTAGGTGCAACCACAGCAGTGGGATATGAGTGGAGAGGCCAGACAAATGTGTGGTTCCTGAAGAGGGGCAGCATCCTTTTCAGTAGTTACAGGGGCAACAGTCTGGATGATTGACTGAGCTGGCCTTGTAACAACAGCTAACATGGTTTTGCTATGCAGTTACTGTGAACGGCTGAAAGCAAGGAGAAACTTCAGTCATTAATTTTCCCAAGGACATGCAGCTCTACTGGTTTAATAAGTCTTGGCTGCAAACTACTAACATGAATTATTTACAGATGAATGGGAAAACGGTGGAATCTGACCTTGGAGAAGATCAGTTTGGATTTAGAGGCAATACTCACATTATGACTTTCCTTAGAAGAAAGGTTAAGGAAAGGGAAACCTCCGTTTTTAGCATTTGTGAATCTGGAGAAAGCTTTTGACAATGTTGACTGGAATACACTCTTTCGATTAATGATGAAAATTCTCCTCAGAGATGATAAATATTGTTGAAACGAGATAGAATGGCTGGCCAGTACTTACCTTTGTGCTGTACCGCCGATAGTAACACAAATGAAGAAACAGAAAAAAAGAAGAGAAAAAAAAAACAGAAAAAAGGGGACAAAAAGGTCAAGCTTTCGGAACACAGTTACTTCATCAGGTGGGAGAGAAGGGAAGAAGAAAGGATGGGAATGGAAGCGAAAGGTAATTCACGACCTAGGTCATGAAGGTGGTGTTTTGGGAGAGACCTAGGTCCTGAATTACCTTTTCCTTCCGTTCCCATCCTTTCTTCTTCCCTTCTCTCCCACCTGATAAAGGAACTGTGTTCCGAAAGCTTGTCCTTTTTGTCCCCCCCCCTTTTTTTTCATTTGTGTTACTATCAGCGGTACAGCACAAAAGTAAGTACTGGAATACACTCTTTCAAATTCTGAAGGTAGCAGGGGTAAAATATAGGGAGTGAAGGGTTATATTCAACTTGTACAAAAATCAGACAGCAGTTATTAGAGTCGAAGGGCATTTTTTAGCTTAACTTATTTTTTAATGATTTGGATTTGTTTGATGCTAATGTTTCTGATTTCTTTTTCAATTTTTCCAGCTCATTTGATTCTTGACTTGGTTTTTTTTTTTGGTTACAGGTTATCTGAAGTGGAGAAAGAGCAGACTGAGTGTTTTTCTGCAGGGAAAATGGATAAAGAACTGATCGATCTTTGTGAACAAGCCTGCAAATGGTAAGCATTTGATTTAGGTTCAGTGCCATGGTGTTTAGCAAACAAGCTGTTGAATAATGTCAAAAGTATTCTGTTCGTTGAGTTCAATAGCATCAGTAGTGATTCTTGAAATTATCCCTGGCATAATGAGTACGCAATAAAGTTTCAAGTTTGTAGATGAATAACATCAACTTCCTGGGACAGTATTTCAACTAACAATCTTGCAGCCATCTGCAGGTGAGTTTCTTCCACTGGAGAATGCTAGTTTGTGGCAATGCCTTTATAGCAGAAGTTGGCACACTGACGCATGCACAAAAGTGGCTGTTAGGTGAGCACCCTGTGTAGAATGTTGTGCCCTCAGCTAATGCAGCTCTAAAGGTGACATGCAGGCACATGCACAAAGGCCTGCACTCAGTTGGAATGTGCACTAAAACTCAGATGTCAAAACATTTTTTTTTTTTTAAATTGTCACTACACGTATTGTTACAAATAAAAAAAAATTCTCTCCGAAGATATTAACGAGATCAGCTGGTCTCAAGCCTTGTCCAGTTGAAAACCACAATCACTATTAATAATATCTTGTGCCAAGCATATTTCCAAGATTATTTAATCAATGAATACCAAAAGGATCTCATTGTAGCCAAGACTTCTGTGGCAAAATAATGCATCATATGTCCTGTGGAAATACAATGCTTGGTATAGCCAACTTACTGGGCTGTGAAAGACGAATGTGTTATTCATGTTTCATACATCTTTCATGCACTAATTGCATAATCTGAGCAATGTAGGCTTTGCCACAGTCACAGGGTACTCTGTAAATTCTACCCTTCAACAATCCCAAATTGTCCTTAATTGAACCGAGAATATCACTAATCTTTGCAGGTGGCTGGAAGATTACTTTGACGTGATGGTTTCTTAGGATCCTGCCTAATTTTGATGAGGGTTACCAACATATGGAAGGAACACCCTGGACCTGAAAAGCTACTTATAATCTTCATCTACATAAATACTCTGTGACATATCTAAGTGCATATCAGAGGGTTCATGGAACTGCTTTTCTGATATTTCTCTACAGTTCCATTCCCTAATAGCATGCAGGAAAAAGGACACCTAAATCCTTCCATTTTTGATCTGATTCCTCTTATTTTATGATGATCATGTCTCCCAATGTAGGAGAGTGCTAACAAAATATGTTCAGATTTGGAAGAGAAAGTTGGTGAAAGAAATTTTGCAAATAGATCTCGTCACCACAAGTATTGGCTTTCTTATAACTTTTTCCACCCCTACTTTTGCGTCATTTCCATGACATTCCCCCCACTCTCTTATATTGCAATATGGTTCAAATCCACCTCCAGCCATCCAGATTTAGATTTTCTGTGATTTCCATAAGTCACTACAGGCAAATGCTGGGATTATTCCTTTCAAAGGGCACGGTCAATTTCCTTCCCCATCCTTATCCAAAAACTCCAGGCATCAGCTCCATCTCTAATGACTAAACTGTTGATGGGATGTCAAACTCTAAACTTCCTTCCTTTATATTGTAATAATACATATATTGTAATAATACATAATGAGCTGCCCTTCTCTGAACTTTCTCTAAATACTACATCAGTTCCACTAAGCAAAAAGACTCTAAAATCAGACACACAAGTGTAGTGTAGGCAGTTTCTTTAGTAGAACTGTTACATTTTCTAAGTTTTCTGCCAATGAAATGTAGCCTTTGGTTCACCTTCCGTACAAGATATTCTGAGCTTTGGTGGATAGGAGGTAAAATTCTTGGAACTTGTGTGCTTAGCCACCAATGATCAAATCAGCTGTGATATCTAACAGAAAAATAATGAAATTGTGAAGTACAGTATACTGTACCAGGGGGCCTCAGGAGGTTATAGTGTAAACGAAGTTTAACAGATTTCTTTTAGTGCATATTGATGACTTCACACTTAACATTACTAAGGGTCAATTGCCAATTTTTTTAAAGACAGATATCTTGTATAAGTATTTTACTGTTGCTTTTAATCTTCTGTTGACTTTACTAACTGATAAATGACAGCATCATCTCCGAACATGTCTAAGAGAGCTGCTGACATTGTCTCCTAAATCATTTGTAAAGATAAGGAACAGTAGGTCCACTGTAACACTTCCATGGGGAAGGCCAGATGTCACATCTGATTTACTTGATGACTTTCTGTTAGTTTCAACATGCTGTGTTCTTTCTGACAACAAATCACAAATCCAATTACACATCTGTGGAGATATTCCATTAGCACACAATTTAATTCGAAGACATTTGTGAGGTACAGTGTCAAAAGCCTTCCAGAAATCTAAAAATAAGGAAAATATTCTGTGTTTCACAAGAATGACACTTTCTGAATCCATGTTCACTATGGGTCAATAGGTCATTCTCTCTGAGGTAATTCACAGTGTTTTCAGAAAGTATATGTTCTATGTTCCTGCTGCAAACTGACATGATAACTTCTATTCCATTTTGTGAATACTGAAGTAACCTGTGAAACTTTCCAGTCTTTGGGTAAGGATCATTCATTGAGCAAGTGGATGTATATGGTAACTAGGTATGGGGATATTGCAGCAACATACTCTGAAAGGAACCTAATTTTGTATACAATTGGGACTGGGAGACTTGCTTTTGTTAAGTGATTTATATACCTACTTCTAAATTACAAATGCTGTTCTTGATACAATTCTGGAATATTTGCATCTTTCATCAGTAGCATCACCATTGCTAAAATGTAGTGAAGGTATTGATTGTGTTTTCCCACTAGTATACTTCATGTACGAACAGATTTTCTTAGATTATCTACCAAATTACATGACAGGGTTTCATTGTGGAAACTATTATAAGCTTCTTTCATTGAAGTTCAAGCTAAATTTCAAGTTTCTGTGAAGGTTTGCCAGTCTCAGGGATCTTGTGTCTGTATAAATTTGGCATGCTTTTTTCTTTGGTTTTGCAGGAGTGTTCTAACCTGCTTTGTGTAGCACATGGGTTAGTCACCTCTTTTGTTAATTTGCTTGGTATAAATCTGTCAATGGTTGTTAATATTTTTTCTTGACTAGAAGCAACGTCTGATGTACATTCACACTGATGGTTTTGAAAGAATGGAGATTCTCACTCAGCAAAGTGTTAATAAAATTTTGATCTGCTTTTTGGAATAAATAGTTTTTGTTTAATTTTGGTGGATTTGGGCAATCTGATATTGAGTTTCCTTATGACAATTCTTTGTTCACTAATCCCTGTGCTCATTACTAGCTCCTGATTATATGTTGTTAAGAGGACAAGAGTGTTTTCACAACTGTTTACAATTCTAGTGGGTTTTTGAACTAACTGCTGAAAATAATTTTTGGAGAATGCATTCAGTACAATTTCAGATGATGTTTTATGCTTGTCTCCAGTTTGAAACGTGTATAGGGGTAAGGTAAATCAGCAACAATTACAATTTTATGCTTTAGGTACATTTTTGAAATTTGATCAAAGCTTTCCTTGAACATTTTTGCAATCAAATAGTCTGAGTAAGGGGTTGCTAAAAATAACCAATTATTAATTTATTCTGGTTGTCAATTCTGTTCATACCAACTCACAGGAACCATCTACTTCAATTTTGCTACAAGCTAAACCACTTGTGGCAGCAGTAAATATGCAAGCAACTATTTCATTCAATCTATCCTTTCTGGCACCTTTGTAAAACACCTCAGCTGAACTTACCTCTGACTTCAGTCAGCTTTCGCTACTTGTAGTGATTTGAGATTCAGTACTTTCTATTAGCACTTGGGAGCTCTGGTACTTTTCCGAGATAGCCATTAAAATTTACACCTATTACACCAATGGTTTTTCAATGGTTTTTATATCTGTGTTCATCATATCTATGACTTGTACCCTTTGAGACTGAAACCCTGTTGTGTGTTCCCGAGGACCTATAATTAAAGAAATTACCCAGTCCATGCCTAACATTGTAAATGCGACATTACGTCATTGAGGAGGCAGGCAACAATGTTGAAGTGAACTGGTTGTGCTGCCAAAAAGCAGGTTATGTTACAATTTTTTTTAAATTAATTTATTTATTTCATTTTATATTTTATATTTCAGGCCACACTTCATGTAGAGTGCAACTTCAATGATGTGTTTCAGATTATTGTAGTCTGCATACCCAGCAGTTGAAGTGGGTACCACAGTAGCTGTACAAAGTCAAAACATTGAGAGTGGGTAAAATACCAACTCTTGATTTGAAGGAATATTTATTTACATTGAGCCACGTGAGGATAGCAACTCCCTGTCAGGCCTGGCTGGGAAAAAAAGGGGGAAATCATTTTTCCGATTTTCATGCTGTAAAATCTGTTGATAGTATATAGGATCACCCAACATCATTTTATTAACTTATTTTTTCCTTACATGTTTTCCATTGCTTATCGAAATCAAACATGCCTCATTTTAATTCTGCATGAGTTTTTAGTTTCATAAAGCTTCTATTTTGAAGAAAGCATATGGTTTAAAGATCAGAGTTTTTTACATGTGGTAGTACAGCATCTTAACTTTCTAATAAAAAATTAATATATTCTTAATTTATAACATTCGTTTTAAAATTACACCCTATGTCAAGTATGTGTACATAATTTATTCAAAATGTTCGATAGCAAGTAGCTTACTGGTCGATGCAATTTAGACCATACATTACAGTGAGTGAAATAGAACTAAAAGTAAAGAAAAGCTATTGAAATAATTGTCGCAATGAACCTTCCTCATTTGAGTAACTGCATGTTAATATACATCTCATCATCACTCTCTACCTGTTCACGCCCTTTGCATCCCTCTCTACATCAATTTCCTCCACCCCCTCTGTCTCCTCTTAAAACTATATGTAACCTAGAGCCAAGTTTAGTGTTATGTTGAAAATCTTATATCTCCAAAAGTTCTTGACCGAATGTTTTGAAATTTTAACATTATGTTCTACTGGAATATGAGCTTGTTTTACATACACAATTTTACAGTATATATCATTTATGAATTTATATAAGTTTTATAATGGGCAAAATATTGGTACAAAAATAACAAAACTAATATACATATAGGTTTGATACAATATATTCAAGAAATATGTACCTAGAAACCTTACTGTATTACAGTGCAGTATTGTGTCAGAATTTCAAAGCAATTAGTCAAGAACTTTCAAAGATTAACGGCTATACACAAACCAACAGAACATTTTTATGTATAGAGGATACTGACAGCGGGAGGGGGTGGGGCAGAATTAAAGGGGGGGGGGGCAACTTTAAGAGAACTACCCACTCCTAAAAAATATGAACTGCCAAGCCTGTGCATATATGTGTGTAATTAACAACTTTTTTAAATACTTGTGTTTCGATACTTGTGGCTACACCACAAAGGAGATACAAACCTGATGATGGTTAATCACTGAAGTTGCACTGTACATGAAGTGTGCTCTGAAATAATAATAATAAAAAAAAATTGCAACTTAACCATCATTACAGCAGCACTAAGAATCCATGCCAATCATTCCCAGCTACTCATGTTTCTGCTTTCTGCGGGTAGTAGACTCCTGATCTTTTCACCAGAACCCAGAACACTGCTAGCTGATGACACAAGTCAAGGAAACTGCAGCCTTACTGGTTTCAGAAGTGTTTGAGCCGCTGATTCAGATCCTCCACACAGCTCTGCACCAGAGGTTCATGGTCAGTCTTGTCAATTATGCTGCAGATGGTGAGCTCAGCCTTCATCTTGCAAGCATGAGTGACAGGCTTTACAACTTCAGATAGCTGCTCAAAACCAGAGAGAACCTCTTCCTATCCAAAGTTTCGGTACCGACACGAGCCACCACATGCAGTTGGGTGCAACCCATACTCTTTGCGGCATGTAGAAGGACCTGTTCCAGATCTGGAATGACTCTACCCAGTGTGCACACAGAGTGCACATTAGCCTTATTCCCCTCCTTAGCAGCCATATCCCTAAGGGGCTCCATTACCCGCCTAATGTTGCAGCTCCAAACTACAAGCAAACTTATACTCTGTGATAGCCCAGATCTTGCATGCTGTGTGTTGACCTGGCTTAGGAACATTAGCCAGCACAGATAGCATCTCAAACCTGCTGGTGAGATGAACCAAGGAAGCCTCACAAGTGGTCCCCCCAGGAAGTCACTTCCTGCGTAGTACGCACTCTGGTGACCTCCCAAAGGCTCAATACTGCCACGGACTAATTGGTGGACATGCTGGACATCCTTTCAGTTCCCATGGCACCATTAACAATGGCGCCTCTCGACCACTGCCTGCAGCTTTTCACCACAGGTTAACACAGCCTGAAGCTGAGAGTGAAGTGTCACCAACTAAGTTTGTAAATTAAACACCATTTGGTACAAACACATTGTTCCACTCAGCGTACGTTTAAAGACTGAATGCCACTTGGCTCAGCTGGCTGTTTGACAGCACTACACCGGCAGATGGTGTACGGCTGGTTTGTCTGCTGTTTTAAAAGATCGCGAATCATCGTGGCTGGGCCAATGCCGATTGATTGATGTCGGGTGTTACAGGGGGCACACAGTCCGAATGGCCTACTGTTGTTGTTGTTGTGGTCTTCAGTCCGGAGACTGGTTTGATGCAGCTCTCCACAATACCCTATCCTGAGCAAGCCTCTTCATCTCCACATAAGAACGGCATCCTACATCTGTCTGAATCTGCTTACTGTATCCATCTCTTGGTCTTCCCCTGCGATTTTTTCCCCACACACTTCCCTCCAACGCTAAATTCACAGTTCCTTGATGTCTAAGAATGTGTCCTACCAATCTATCCCTTCTTTTAGTCGAGGTATGCCAGAAATTCCTTTTCTCCCCAATTCTGTTCAGTACCTCCTCATTAGTTACGCGATCCACCCACCTAATCTTCAGCATTCTTCTGTAGCACCATATTTCAAAAGCCTCTATCCTCTTCCTGTCCGCACTGTTTATCGTCCATGTCTCACTACCATACAAGGCAACACTCCATACAAATGCCTTCAGAAAGGACTTCCTTAGGTTTAAATCAATATTCGATGTTAACAAATTTCTCTTTTTCAAGAACGCTTCTCTACCCATTGCCATTCTGCATTTTATATCCTCTGTACTGCGACCATCATTTGTTATTTTACTGCCCAAGTAACGAAACTCATCTACCTCCTTTATTGCTTCGTTTCCCATCTAATTCCTTCAGCATCACCTGATTTTCTTACACTGCACTCCATTACCCTAGTTTTGCTCTTGTTAATGTTCATCTTATATGCACCTTTCAGCACACTGTCCATTCCGTTCAATTGCTCTTCCAGGTCCTTTGCTGTATCTGACAGAATTACTATGTCGTTGGCAAAACACCATGTTTTTAATTCTTCACCCTGAACTTTAATTCCTTCTCCAAATTTCTCCTTACTTTCCTTTATAGCTTGCTCAATGTACAAATTGAACAACAATGGAGAAAGACTACAACCCTGTCTTACTTCCTTTCCAACCACTGCATCCCTTTCATGCCCTTCAACTCTGACAACCGCTGTCTGGTTTTTGTACAAGTTGTAAATAACCTTACGCTCCCAATATTTTACTCCTGCTTGCTTCAGAACTTGAAAGAGTTTATTCCAATCTACATTGTCAAAAGCCTTCTCCAAATCTACAAAAGCTAGAAATGTAGGTTTGACTTTTCTTAATCTATCTTCTAGGATAAGCCGTATAGTGAGTATTGCCTCCCGTGTTCCTACATTTCTCCTGAACCCAAACTGATCTCCCCCGAGGTCGGCTTCTACCAGCTTTTCCATCCTTCTGTATATAATTCGCGTTAATATTTTGCAGCCATGACTTATTAAACTGATGGTTCTGTAGTTTTCACCCCTGTCTGCACCTGCTTTCTTAGGGATGGGGATTATAACATTTTTCTTAAAGTCTGAGGGTACTTCACCTGTCTCATACATCTTACACACCAGGTGAAACAATTTTGTCATTGCTGGTTTTCCCAGAGACTTCAGTAGCTCTGAGGAGATATCATCTACTCCAGGGGCCTTGTTTCGACTTAGGTCTTTCAGGGCTCTTTCAAATTCTTCCCTCAGTACAGTATCTCCTATTTCATCTTCATCTACATCCTCTTCCCTTCCTACAATATTGTCTCGAAGTTCATTTCCTTTGTAGAGTCCCTCTATATACTCTTTCCACCTTTCAGCTTTCCCTTCTTTGCTGAGAACTGGTTTTCCATCAGTGTCCTTGATATTCATAGAGCTGTTTTTCTTATCTCCAAATGTTTCTTTTATTTTCCTGTAGGCTGTATCTATTTTTCCCCTATTTATACATTCTTCTACATCCTTGCATTTGCTTTCTAGCCACTCCTGCTTAGCCATTTTGCACTTCCTGTCAATCTCATTTCTTAGTTGTCTGTACTCCATTTTGCCTGTTTCATTTACTGCATTTTTATATTTTCTCCTTTCATCGATTAAATTTAGTATCTCCTGTGATATCCAAGGATTTTTTTGTAGTTCTTTCCTGCCTACCTATTTTGTCCTCTGCTACCTTCACAATTTCATCTCTCAATTTTACCCATTCCTCCTCTACTGTTTTATTTTCCCCTGTTTCTGTCAATTGTTGGCTAAAGCTCCCTCTGAAATTCTTAAGAACCTCAGGTTCCTTCAATTTATCCAGGTCCCATCTCCTTATTTTCCTACCTTTTTGTAGTTTCTTTAGTTTCAGCCTACAGTTCATAACCAACAAGTTATGGCCAGAGTCTATATCTGCCCCTGGGTAGAACCTGATTCTGAAATCTATGTCTTACCATTATAAAACCTATCTGGTATCTTCCGGTGTCTCCTGGTCTCTTCCACGTATACAACCTTCTTTTGTGATTCTTGAACCAGGTGTTTGTTATAACTAAATTATGTTCTGTGCAAAATTCTACCAGGCGGCTACCTCTTTCATTCCTTTTGCCCAGACCATATTCACCTACTATCTTCCCTTCCCTTCCTTGTCCTACTACCGAATTCCAGTCTCCCATAACAATTAAGTTTTCCTCTCCCTTAATTGTCTGAATAATTTCCTTTAGCTCCTCATATATTTCTTCGATTTCCTCATCTTCGGCTGAGCTAGTTGGCATATAAACCTGTACTACTGTTGTCGGTGTTGGCTTCGTATCTATCTTGACAATGATAATTCGATCACTGTGCTGGTCATAGTAGTTTACCCGCATTCCTATTTTCTTTTTCATTATCAATCCTACTCCTGTGATACTCCCAATTGATTTTGTATTTATAATCCTGTACTCACCTGACCAGAAATCCTGTTCATCCTGCCACCGAACTTCACTAATCCCCACTATATCTAACTTCAACCTATCCAGTTCCCTTTTTAAATTTTCTAATTTTCCTACTCGATTAAGGGATCTAACATTCCACGTTCCGACCCGTAGAATGCCAGCATTGTCTTTCCTGATGATCACATCCTCCTGAGTAGTCCCCGCCCGGAGATCCGAATGGGGGACTATTTTACCTCCGGAATATTTTACCCGAGACGATGCCATCATCATATGTTCATACAGTAAAGCTGCATGTCCTCGGGAACGGTAACGGCTGTAGTTTCCCCTTGCTTTCAGCCGTTCGCAGTAGCTGTGTGGCAAGGCCACATTAGCTGATGTTACAAGGCCAGCTCAGTCAATCATTCAGACTGTTGCCCCTGTAACTACTGAAAAGGCTGCTGCCCCTCTTCAGGAACCACACGTTAGTCTGGCCTCTCCACAGATACCCCTCCGCTGTGGTTGCACCTACGGTACGACTATCTGTATCGTTGAGGCATGCAAGCCACCCCACCTCGGCAATGTCTGTGGTTTAAGGGTGGTGGATGGCCTACTAAGTCATGACATTCCTCTCCCCTTATGGCAGGGGACCTGGAACAGTGGTGAAGAATTCGGGCTGCTGGGACGGCTCCACCTCGATGTGATCTGCAGGTGACTCCTCCAGCTTCCTAGCTGGAACCACCTCATACGGGCTGAACCCCTTTGTGTAGCAAGGGGTCTGCCTCCGTGAATGGTGTTCCACTGCTCCCAGTACAGGCGACAGTGGCCGATCCTCCATCCCCTTCTCCGGTGGCACCTTCCTTGAGAACTCAGGGCCCGTGATGGTGGGCGGAGAGGTCCCTCCACCACCAGCGACTGGAACTGTCCACTCCTTGTAGCTGGCCCTATGGCTGCGGTGGGAAAGTGGGGCCCTGGCACTGACAGTGGCGGGAACTCCCCCCCCCCCCCCCCACCCCCCCCGCTGATTGGCTGATGACTGTGGAACTGAAACTAGGAGACAACCCTCACCCAACAGCGCTGTAGAATGAGGAGGGAACACCACGGAAAGGAGGAAAAGGTTTGTAAGCGAAGGAGAAGAATGGTGGACCTGTAGCTTGTTGCGCTGCTGGCAGCTGAGGGTTTCTGTGGAGGAACAGACCTTACAGAGATGATGGCTGCTCACCCAAAAGACGTGGCATTTACCTACGCTTTTGAGCCTTGAAAGTGTGTACAAATCAATCCACCACCCTATTGGACTGTGAGTGAAAAGGTGGGGCGATGACGTGGCAGATCCCATGGGTACAACAAGAGTCTCGAAAATGTTGCGAGATAAATTGGGGCCCATTATCGGTTATCAACATGGGTGGGACACCCGATAGAAAATATCTTCAACAGTGTGTGCATAGTAACATCCACAGATGTGGAGACCGGGCAAACAATGAACGGGAAGTTTGAGTATGCGTCGAGGATCACAAGCCAATAGCTGTCGAAGAAAGGCCCCACAGAATCGACATAGAGTCACTCAAAAGGTGCGAATGGAGTGGGCCTTGGGGATAGAGGTGAGCAAGGAGCTGCTTGTTGGGAAGCACAAGAAGAGCACCCTGCTATGAGGGGAGCTATGTCCCCATCTATGACTGGCCAATATACACGCCGATGGGCGAGCATCTTTGTGCGGGAGACATCCCAGCGGTTGCAGTGTAGAAGATATAGAATTCAGCGGCGCAATGATGCTGGAACTACCACTTGATGGGAGCCATCTTCCGTGGACAGAAGTAGACAACCCTTGTAGTGCTAAGGCGGTGGCAAATTGCAAAATAATGGCAGAGAGGTTCCGATGTCTGACCCGAAGGACACTCCAACTAGCCCTGCTGTACCCAGCTAAGTATGACCTAGAGGACAGGATCAGCAGCCTTAGCGTCTGCGATCTGTGAACTAGTGACAGGGAAACCCGCGACTATTATTGCTTCCAACTCGTCAACCACAAAACATTCTTCTATGTCAAAGGCCGGGTTGGGGCCTACCGGTAGGCGAGATATCTCATCGGCGTTGGCGTGATGAGCCATCGACCAGTACTGCATCTCATAATTAAAATGGGATAGGTACAAGGTGCAGTGTTGGACACAATGGGCTGCCTTGTCTGGAAGAGCCGCCGAAGGGTGGAACAATGACACTAGTGAGTGGTGTATAGGGTGAACTTGGACCCATAGAGATAAACATAAAATTTTTGATTGTAAAAGCAATGCTAGGGCCTCCTTGACAACCTGTGAATATTGGAGCTGCACCTCTGTAAGTGTTTTAGATGCAAACGCCAACGGACGTTCCAAACCATCCAGGAATTAATGTGCCACCCCCACACCATGCTAGGAGGCGTTTGCCGCCACCACTAGTGCGTCCCTGGGGTGTATGCAGCGAGAGAAGGAGTGACAAGGAGGGCCGCTTTAAGTGCTCAAAAAGCTCGCTCACAAGCCGGAGACCAGCGGATAACGATGTCCTTAAGCAACAATTGGTGCAGCGGAAGGAAGGAAGGATGGAAGCTTGGAGTTAAACATCCCATCGACTGCGTGGCCATTAGAGACAGAGCTTACACTTGGATATTTGGGTAAGGATGTGGAAAGAAATTGGCCGTGCCCTTTCAAAGGAACGATCCCGACATTTGCCTGGACTGATTTTGCGAAATCATGGAAAACCTAAATCTGGATGGCTGGAGGTGGATATGAACCAAAATCCTTCCGAATGCAAGTCCAGTGTGCTACCACTGTGCCACCTCGCTTGGTGGTGGTGCAGCAGTTGCGCCACTGTGGCCGCCTGCGGGAGGAAGCAGTGATAATAGGTGACCTTAGCAAGGAGCATCTGAAGTTCTTGAACGAAGGAAGGATGGAGAAGGCCCGCCACTGCACCCACTTGATTGGTCATGGGGTGCACCCCCAACAGGAGACCTTATAGACTAAATACTCAATAGACGGTTGGGAGAATGAAGATTTGTGGAAATTACAGCAGAGGCCAGCCGCCTCCAAGATGGAAAACAAGGAGCGGAGGTTGGAGATATGGTCTGCAGCTCAGGACCCCATTACCACAATATCATCCATGTAGTTAACACAACACGGTACCGGTGCTAGCTACTGCTCCAAGAAATGCTAAAAGATTGTGGGGGCTTTGACCACCCTCAAATGGCAATCATTGATAATGGAACAGGCCAAAAAGTGTAGAAATGACCAGCACCTGCTTGGATTCATCATCCAAAGGCAACTGCAGATATGCCTCTGCCAGATCTATCTTTGAAAAATACTGGCCCTCCGACAACTGGTCTATCAATTCCACCAGGTGAGGCATCGGGAAAGAATTAGTGATGGAGTAGAAATGCACAGTTTTCTTAAAGTTACCACAGAAGAACAGGGCTCCTGTGGGCTTACATTTGACAACTACAGCTGAGGCCCACTCGCTGGCTGTGAGAGGAAGCAAAATACCCGCAGAAGTCAGGTGATCTAATTTGGTTTTAAGAGTGCAACAGAGGGCGATTGGAAGGGGCCAAACCTGTCAAAAGATGGGGTAAGATGTTGTAAGTGTAATGGAGACCAGAAAATTCTTAGCACACCCAAGACCTGGTGCAAGCAAAGACACAAATTCTGCACATATCTGAGAGAGATTCTTGTACAGAATTAGATCGAAGACCAAGCAGACAGAATCAGTAATGGTGAAGGCAAAGGCACAAAATGGGTTGAGGACAAAGATATTCACAGCTACTGCACTGTTAATGACCACAAATGGCACTGTGCGGGTAACATTCTGATACACGGCCTTGGTTACAAACGATCCAAGGAGTGGAATAGGGTGGCCACCGCAGCTGACCAATGTGCGCGGTGCTGGACCTAACATGGGTGAACTTAATGCTTGATGAGTAGCCGAGCTTAGAAGTGAGATTGTTGCACCCATGTCCACTTAAAGTGTGACAGTTTTCCGCATAATGCAGGGGTCTATAAACAATTTCGGCGTCTGTACGCCTACGGGAATGACCTCATTAATATCCAAGGGTGAATCATCATAATCCCGAGGGCGTGAGGTCTTGTTGTGGCACCAAGTGGAGGAGCAACACACTCAGGCAAGGTGCCCAAATTTTCCAGAGTGATTACACGTGGTTCGTCTGTGCTGACACAATTTCCGATAATGGGCCACCCTGCACAAAAGACAAGAAATCTGCTCACTCTCTGAAGCGGGCATCACTCGTATCCATTCCCTCTGCCCGTAAGACACAGGTGAGTGCTAAGTTGCTGGAAGGAAAGGCAGGGTGTCGGGGGAGGCAACGCAACTACAGTCACCGCAGAAACAGGCACTGTGGATACCTGAGCCGAACAACCGAGGATACCTCCCACAATGTGGAAAGCTGACTCCCCATTGCCTCAGAATCTTCAAATGCGCACGCTAAAGAGGGGTCGTCAGATTGAAGAATCTGCTTGCGAACAACCATGTTGGGAGCAAAACAGATCAAAACATCATGCACCATAGAGTCTGCATATGAATCTCCATCCGGCTTGGACTGAAACTGATTATGTCGGGCCAACCCCTGCAGCTCTGTGGGCCAAGTGCGGTATGATTGGCCCAACTGTTTACAGAAATGGTAGAAGGAAATGCGAGTCAACGCCATGTGAGATTGGCGGTGAAAATAGGCTCCAAAGAGGGAACAGATAGCCAAAATGGAAAGGGACGCTGTGACTGAAGTGGTGCTAAATCACACAACAAATGATAAAGACGAGATGAAAACCAAAAAGGAAATAAGCTTTTTGCTTACCATCATCACACACCTGGAAAGCGACAAAATGCTGGTGCAAGCACTACTCATAGTCGGACCAATCCTTGGCATTTTTGTCAAAGGGCAGTAACAATGGCATGGGCGCAGAAGACCGCAACCTGACTTCTGACACAGCCCTAGTCAAGGTGTCACTAGACGCCGTAAGGGAAGCATTCTGTTCAGCCCGACCACACGACTAATAACCTTTTTGCCACTAAAGTAAATACTGTTTGGTACAAACTGTTTATTACTTTCAGCGTACATTTACAGAATGAATGCCCCTCAGCTCGGTTGGCCATTTGACAGTGCACCACCAGCAGATGGCGCATGGCTGGTTTGTGGACTGTTCTCGACAGCCATGACCTCCTGTGGCCAGGCCACGAACCATTGCGGCTGGGCTGGCACCTGTCGATGACTCGTGATACGGGTGTGCATGATCCAAATGGCTACTAGGCCATACCCGTTGAATCTGCACATAGCAGTCACAGTTCCTATCATGACTACAGTACCTAGAAATAAAAATGAGTAAAAAGATATGATGTAGACTTGAAAGTTAGTAACTAAGGTAAATAAAGATGACTACTCTTGGTACTACTCCAGCAAAAACAAAATTGATGACTGTGACAAATCACATGGCAGAAGAATACACTAACCAGTTACTTAATGTGAATCTGAATCTAATATGCATGTGAGTACAAAATAAATTTAATAAACTGAAGCAAGAACCTCTCAAAAATGTCTCATGACAATCCAGTTACAAATACAAGTGAAGAAGTCCTGTCTCTGCTATGCTGTGCTCACAATGACAGCCTCCCAGCACCTGATGTTGTGGGTGGTCACGTTTCTTCCTCCTTAACACTATGTTAGTCTGACTTGAAGAATATGCATTGCCTATCAACACAGACTGTATATGTTCTCACACTGTAGTGAGGCTGTCTCCATCAGACACAGAATGTCCCCGAGGCACCAACATATAGAGTATACCAGTAATTTGTGCAGGATGATGGTGTCTTGACACTTGTAGATAGATGTTCATAAATGTGAGCTTTGAATAAATTGAATGCCCCAATGACCCATCCACTTTCCTGCTAACTAAGACGCCCAGAAAGGGTAAGTTGCTGTCCTTCTCTATTTCAATTTCATATTGGATATTCTCGTGGATCAAATTCAGATGTTACAGAAAACATGAAAATTCTTCCTCATGTGGCCACACTATAAAAGTGTCATCTACTTGTCACCAGAAGACTGTTGGTTTAAGTTCTGCTGTATGAAGTGCCCTTTTCTTCAAAGTTCCCCATAAAAAGTTTGCAACCAGATGGGAGATAGGACTGCCCATGGTGAAATTTGACAGAGGATGCTCATGTAATGCCCCATTTTGTGCATACATCTTGGGAGCCAACTTTCACTATAAAAGTTGCCACAAACAAGCTATTTCCAGTGGCTGACACTCACCTGAAGATGGCTGCAAGATTGTCAGCTGAAATATAATGCCAGAAGGTAGATGTTATCTGGCTGCAATTCCAAAATTTTATCAAGAACATCAGTATTGTATGATGTTTTAAAATCTTCATCAGAGAAAATGTTACTGCATAGAGGCTGAATGCCAGTTGCTCTGAACATGTTCACACCATTCTGGCTAGTACTCACTCTGAGGTAAACTTTCCCAAATGTTCTTGTAACCTATCAGATTGTAATTACTTTTCCTGGGTTAGAGATAAATAATTTTCACAACCTTGACTATAGGCAGACTTTAGAGGTCCACATCTAGTGGCTGCAACATGTGGAGTCTTATATGTTCAGCAAATCCTAGAAGATATATTCCATCATTCCTGCAGAAGTCTGTGGACTCCAGGGAGACATGTGATGCATGATTGTTCATTATAATTATGATAATAAATTCATACACAAACAGCCATATATCAGGAATTAGAAAAAAAAGATAAACTGCAATTAAAATTCTCTTCCAGAAGCAATTTTTGGTGAATGTCATATGATATTTATAAAGGATAGGTAATTGAAAATACGTGGGGTATGAATATGAACTTGCTATCCTACCATCTCTTCCATTCGTGATTTTACCCCATGTCACAGACATAATTTTGAAATTGTTTATCATTACTCAAGCTTATCATCAATTGTTTACACTTCATATGGTTATTTACATTAGGAGTTGAAGTTTGAGAATATCCCATGGATAATTAAATCCAGCTTAGTGTAGGCCTATTCAAACAATTCCTTATGATGTAAAGTCAAAATATCGTAAACAAGTGTTGAAAAAACACTTCTTTCTCCCTACTGCTAAAACAACAATGTGACCCAACATCCCACTTGGTGAACTACATAGATCATTTGAGTCTTGGGTAGTGTTAGAATAGCTGCTGCTCTTTATGAATATGGTGGAGAAATAATGAATTCATCAATTTACCCAGTTATCTATTTTACCCTACGTACACCCAACATTTTATTATCTCCATTGGCTAATTTTATTCTCCACCCTCCAGCATCACTAACTCTTAAAAAATGTTTAAATACCTAAATGGTACACATTGTCATCTTAGAGTGCAACTGGAACAATTAAGGAATACTGAACGAGGAATACCTTGTGACACATTGAGATGTATCTCGCCAGCTCAGCATCAAACAAACTTCATATTAGTGAGCCCTTGAATCAAAGGAAGTGACCAACTGCATTAAAGCAATCATCATCTAATCCAAAACAATTAATGCTGGGATTTTTTAAAATGCAGCAAATATCATGAAAAATATGGATCCTGGGATTGTATAAACATTCTGCCATGATCCTGATACTGTAACTTTGTACCAGTACAATGTTACCCCAAAATTAGCATTAAACAGGACTTATCATTATGACTGACATTATGTCAATACTGCAAGAAATAATACAATTTCATCAATGTAAAGTTAAAGAATTATTTAATAGTTTAAAAGTAAAATATTAGAACACAGGTCATTACTTATACTAACAATCACACATTGAAATCACTGTCTATACCACAAATGCATTCAGAAAATAGCAGGAATTGAAATATCTTCTGGAATGATACAAAGGTACATAAATATCAAAACAGAAAGCCCAGAGATGAATGATATCACAACTTTCAGTGCAGTATTTTGAATGGCCTACAGATGGTACACCACACATTTGGAACAAAAGTAGGAAGTGGTGCAAACTTATTGTGATTGGTAAGAAGTTACCCAGATAGACTGTACTGGATTTCCTGGGATATACAGTGGTTACCGTGACTGGTAAAAAGTTACCCTGATTGACTGTAATAGATTTCCTGGGATATACAGGATAGTTGACAACCCAAATGCTAATTTTATTATAAAGTCTACAGTCTTGGAATTTATTTCACACCAAAATTATGTTCACAGCTGATTCGAGAAATCTAATATACCAAAAGTTTTTTCAACACCCTTATAATTTTTTAAGAAATTTAATAGTGATGTACATTAATATTTTCTGTAGTATTATATGTAACTTTACTGGTTGAATAATAGCATTATAGTTAACTGTATGCCTATCTTAACTTCTGGGGAAAAATCCAAATCAAATTTTGTATATCGATAACATTTTGCATGGACATTACCACAGAGGCAATATATCAGAATATCACTACACTGAAAATTTTAAATAAAAGGAAGTTTCAGTCTGGAAAATGTAGAAGTTATTATGTTATAAACATAACCAGATCTACAAAGTTTCAACATAATTTGGGATGATGGGTTACATGACCAAAAGGCAATTGTGCTGAAGGACACAATCAGGAAATGCATCCAGCTGACAGGAAAATGTGAACCACAAACAGTATTAATGACATAACACAGTCCTTCAAATTTGAAATTTTAACTGAATTTAGTCATGGTGTTATTCTCAGATGGGACATCTTGCAGGAATCAGTAGCAGTTATGGTCTGTGGTAGATCAAAGCGCAAGACAGACATAACTATTCCAATGTGCACATGTAACATGAATTGCATTAGGTGGTTAACTTCAGTTGAAGACATTGCTATTCCAGCCATAAGCAAGAAGATTCTGCTTGATAATTAAGATGCACAGTTGAACTCCAAAGCATTTGTCATTTGAAAACTGCAACCTGCGGGGCCCCCATCTCTGATGATGTGCCGGCTTTGGGTCACGGCGGAGCTGGCCTGTACTATGCTGGGCCTCACCCCGGCTGCCCCCCAGAGCCAGACAGCATCTCAGAGTGTGGAGGTGCCCCAACCAGTCGCAGGCATAGCTGAAGGTGTAGAGGGTGTCTCTAGGGAAGGGGGCGGGCGATGCTGCCTCATAAGGCATGGCAGGAGGCCCCATACAGGGCACCAGACACGGACACCCCGGCACTGGCAAAGGATGTGCTCCCAAGGTGCATTGAGCCATGGCCGAGGAGGAAGGGATGCCCATGGAGCTTCCTGCTGAGAGACACGAGACGAACGACCCATTACTCAGTGTGTGATATCCCCATCTGTACCTGGCCAAAACTCGTGCAGTAAGGACAAGACTCGTGAGCATAGGGCAGAAGGCACGAACGCGTGATGCTGGCGATCCTCAGTAGCCAACGAGAGAACTCCTCACATTTGGACAAGCACCATAAAAAGAACAATAATTCCGCAGGGGTCAAAAGACTGGTGCGGAGGGAGATCTAGCCGTTCGTGACAGACATAACCCAAGACTGTGCGCAGCACTGGATTGGAATAGACAGCCACCGATAATTCGGAAGATGTGATAGGGAACCCCTCGACTGTAGCATTTGTTTCTTCGTCCGAATAAAAACAGAGAAGCTCCTCCTGAGCAAAATTCGGGTCCGGATCACAGGGGATGCGCTACATTGTGTCAGCATTGGAATGCTGGGTGGTGGGCCAGAAATGAATTGTGTATTGAGACAAGAATAGTGCCCAGCGCTAAAGACAATGCTTAGCCTTATCCGGCAATGCTGTGGTAGGACGAAAAAGCGAGACCAACAGATGTGGTCTGTGATGAGATGAAACTTGACACTGTAGAAGTACACATGAAACGTTTTAAGAGCATAAGCAATAGCCAAAGCCTCTATTTCAACTTGAGAATAGTGTTGCTGAGTCTGAGTCAAAGTTTTAGAAGCACATGTGATGGGGTGTTCAGAACCATCTGAGTACTTACGTGTTAGCACTTCTCCGAGTCCGTATTGGGGTGCAGGTGCTGTCCTGGAGTGTACACGGCCGAGCAAGGAGCTGACACGAGAAGCTGCTTGAGTTGACAAAATGCACATTTGCAGTCTTCTGACCACTGAAAGGGTGCATCCTTATGGAGCAGTTGCTGAAGTGGCTGAAGTTTCTGAAGTAGCCGCAACCGGCAGAAAACGATGGTAGTAGGCGACCTTGCCTAGCAACACCTACAAATCTTTGGACGACACAGGGTGCAGTAAAAAAGTAATGCTTGCAATGAAATCTGGCAAACAGACGAGATATCAAACCTGAGGTAGGGGATCAATGGCCAGAAAAGAGAACAAGTTTTTCCCAAATTGCAGTGGAGTCCTGTGGCCTGTAAGACTTGAGAAAGGGCCCATAGGTTGTGAAGATATGCAATGGTAGTGGACCCCTTGACCACTATGTCATTCAGGTAATTTACACAGCCCAGGACGGGATGCAGAAGTTGCTCCAGGAAATGTTTGAAGATCGCTGGTGCATTGGCTACACCAAATGGTAACCACTGGTAATGGTAAAGGCCAAAAGGCTTGTTAACAACCAACAGCCATTTGGTGTCCTCATCAAGAGGAAGTTGAAGGTATGCCTCCGTCAAAACTGCCTGAGAAAAAGTGTGGGAGACTGACAATAACACTAAGACTTTTCTGTGTGGGGCAAAGGATAAGAGTCTATCACTGACTGTGCATTAATTGTCATCTTGAAGTTGACTCAGATTCGTAAGGAGCCCAAGGGTTTCCTAACCATGACCAGCGGCATGGCCCATTTGCTAGAAGAAATGGAGCACAAAACCTGCAGAGATTGAAGTCGGTACAGCTGAGCTTCCAGTTGATAGTGGGAACCTGGTGGGCACGAAAAAATCTTGGTCGGGCTGTATGTTTCATTGTAATATGGGCTGTAAACCCAGTAGTGCACCCCAATCCACCAGAAAAGACTGATGAAAATTCCTGACAGAGGGATTCCACCTCTTGGAACGGCTCCATCTCGGACACAAGATTGACAGATTCAGAAATAGTAAAGCCAAAAGAAGTAAAGGCATCCAAGCCAAAATTATTTATTACCACCCTATCATCCACCACTAAGAAGGTGATTGAACACACCACAGATTTGTAGGCTGCTGAGGCGGTAAATTGCCCCACCACCAGATTACATTGGTGACTATAACTGTGCAAGGCCCGTACCACCAGAGTTAATGGAGGGTGACCCCAGCCGTGTATAGGTGTGGTTGTTTAGCAAAGAAACTGAGGCCTCTTCACTTGTAAATGCACAGATTTGTCAAAAATAACATCTTGACCAATAGTTTGGAGAAAGATGACTGCAAACCTTGTACGAAGTTAACTTACAGATGCATATCTGTAGAAGACTGCTGTGAACAGCATGGTGAAGCCATATGCCCCTGTTTTGGCATTTGTTGCATGTTACCCAGCATTGAGGGGAAGATGCCCTATCATGATCAATGAAACAGTACTGGAAGGAGGGTAGTATATTAGATTGACCACATGGTGCGGACCATTGCCGTTGTTTACCCTGTTGTGGCTAGCGGCCGCGCATGCGGCAGGTGGGGCCGTCTTGCACTGTCGCGACATCATCACCAACTCCAAACAATCTCCATTCCTCAGTGACAGAAATTGCAGTAATGTTTCCCCATGCTTCAAATCGGTCCCCTTCAGCCCAGGAAACTTTAAAGGATTTAGCAATATTGAGAATGTCTGCTAAGGTTGGGTTGTCGAACTGCAGAGCCTGCTGATGCACCTTCTTGTCCGGGGCGAGACACAGAATTGCATCTCAAACCATGTCATCTGCATACAATTATTTTTGCGTAGCCATGATGAACAAGCAATGGCAGTTAATCCCATGTAACTCTGCCGCCCAAGTGCGGTAAGACTGGTTTGGTTTTTTTTTTTTAGTGACCAATAGAACTTGACTCTGGCTGCTATGACATGTGCCCAAGGCCGATATATGAAGACAGGAGATGGCACATGTCATCAAAGGATAATGCCATGGGTAGCTACAGGGGGTCAACACCCAACAGCTGATAGATACGTAGTGATATCCAAGAGAGAAACAAAGCTTTACACAACGCCAGATCCGATGCACCGAAGGTGATGAAATGTTGCCGTAAGCGGTTTTCATATGAATCCCAATCTTCCAGACCGTTGTCAAATGATGATAACAGCAGTGGAAAAGAAACAACGCTTTGAGTAGGAGCTGACGACGATGCACCAACTGGTGAAGCTGACCCATTAGAATCCAGCAGAGCAGAATAGCAACGGTCTGTGAAAGATGTCATGATTGTGACTAGATTTTGAAGGGAACCAGCCAGAAATTGTGCCAAAGAGGGAGTTGTAAGTCTACGTTAGCAGGCATGGCTGGGAAACTGTAGCCCGCATAGCCAGCAAGAAACACACATAAATTTGAAGCATCTCATCGACAATATTCTAATGGTCACTTGACAGTAACTACTACCTGTCACCTTGTCTAACTTGGAACTCTACTGAAGCTGAGAACTGTTCACTTATGGTGATAGAAAACAACTGGCCAAGCAGAGAGTGGCCTCGTCTGTGCTGGTGTCAGTGCAGTGTGCTGGTTGCAGCACACACATAGGTCACGGCGCACATTATTTGGAGTGTTGTATGCTACAACATTACAACAAAACTAATGGTAGAATGTAGGAAGGAAAAACTTTTCGATTGTGACCTGTGTCCAGTTTCAGATGCTTGCAGTTCTGTAGAAGAGAAAATAAAGGTGAAGAGACCCATGATAAAACACAGTATCAACACTGTTGATCATCCATAATTAGATGCCAGTGCCAAACACTTCAACACTAATATGAGAATAAAAGCTGACACAAATTGCATGTATTCACTTACACAATGAGGTACATAAAAACATTTTAATGAAGAATGAGGATATGGTACAGAGTATGCTACATACTTTCAATGAGTGCTCTTTTATCTTTATACTTGTCTTGCCAGCAGCTTTAAATACATAGTTGCGTGGAGAGGTGCCAACATGCTGATGAGATATACTGCAGTCTTGTTTGAACACAAAAACAGCTCGTAACAGATTTTAGAAACTAAGAGTACTGTAAATATATATTGGTTTTTGTAGTATTGCGACAGGTAGTTGAGATATTCTGTATGTTGCAGGGCTGAAGCAGAGAAAGAGGCCATGGAGAAGAAGGCCACAGCCCACCAAAGCACAGAAACTTTGTAAGTAAATAAAATTAGTTATGGGTTAAAGTGAGAGGAAATAATGGTGTACTAATTACAGTAGTCTGGCACAATTTAGCTACAATATAATTTACAGAAAATTAAGTACATATGCAATGTTCACATATACAAAATAACACAAAATTTCACAAAAATCTTACAAAATTCCATATTAAAGTACTATTTTGTGTCACAAAATTCAATACAAACATCTAGATGTCTTCCTAAGAAACACTAAAAATGAGAGATTATTGTTTATGTTTGAATCCATTCTTGCAGCAGCAGTGACCTTTGGAAACTTCTGAAAGAAAACCAGCTTTCAGTCATGAAAAATTGAATTTCTTCCATATCTAGTTTGTCTACATCATCCACGTGATTATACTTGTCGACAGGTACTCATGCACATAAGATAGCTGCAAACACAGCTGAAATCAACGTGCAATAAATCCACTGGTCTTCTGACTTATCACTGGTTTTATTTCAGAACCAATAATGACAACAATGGGTACACATATTTTCAACTGGTAATCAATTTATTTTGTAGAAAACTATGGTGGCAGTTGACATTTTGTGTATATTGCAGGCATGTGCGGTCAGGAAAGAAAAGACAAAGACGCCGTGCCAAGACTTCTGCCAAACTAGAACGTCAAACAGCTACAAGCAGGTTAGTTCATAAAGCATATAATTTGTAGAATAAAATTTGAGTAATGGCATATAGTCAGAAAAAGTACTACATAATAAAAATAACATGTGTTTGTCAAATGGGCCTAACAGCAACTTGGGAACAATGAATAGAATTTCAATCATTGGAACAAACACTAGACCAAACCAAAGAAAACTTTTGTAGGAAACAATTAGCAGTGTGTTTATTTAATGAAAGAACAATTGATGAATAGAACCCAGTGTGGAGGGTTAGGCCATCATATGTACATGATTTTTATTTCTTTTATTTTATGTTTGCCTGGAGTGCATTGTACAGTCTAACATTATAGAAGTCAACGAAGTTTCACATTTGTTAAAGAAGTCACAGAATAAATGTATAAAATAACATGATGTGAGGAGAATGCATCAAATACTGGCAGTGCATTGTGGAAACACCACAGCAAAAGAACTGTTAGGCCCTACCTGAAAATAGTAGAACATCTCTTAGCATGGTCTCTGTGTCAGTTGTAGAAGATAATGATAAACTAGCTTCTCTTATATGTGAAGTTCTAAGAGAAGTGATATATAATTTGATGACAGCAATAACTGTCAAGCAGAGAAAGCAAGTGATGGCGGTTATGAATGTCAACCCCTATACAGCAGTGAATAATAGTGACTGTTGAAAATGGGTGGTTATCAAACTTAAGTTTCTATCTCCACTAACAGTCAAGAATGAAGTTAACTAATTCCAGACTGAGAACCCTGTTCTGACATGTAGACATAACACAGTTTGCTCTGTACAGTTGTTTACTATTAAATATGTTGTTATTCCACTGTGAGGAACAAGATGCATTCTGATTGACTACCTACATGCACGCTTAAATTTCAAAGGTTACATGTGTTCAAAAGGCAACTTTCATTCACAAAAGAATGGTACAAGTCAGCATTGCATGTGGTCAATAAGACCTTTGTGTCATTAATTTTCATGTGCAGCTACAACCCATCCTTATAGCTATATACCTATGGACAACAAGAGTATATTATTGTCATTGAAGGATAGTCATAGTGTATTACTGCTTCCGACAATGTAGGGGAGGATGCTATTATTAAACTACCAATAATAACTAGTCTGACAAAGGAAAAAGAATAATGAGATGGATGCCCATCTGCATAAATTTATTCAAATGCTTTCAAATCCAGATTGGGGAAAAGACAGGCCAAACAACCAATAATGAAGAAGAGGATCAACACTGGGGTCATAAGGTTTTATTCCTTTGGGTGCTATAGCCTGATACTTCAGGTCCCCACCTATCCAGCGATTTTCAACCCTTTTAAGACCCTTGTGTAAATTACCAAGGGGTTTTAGTGTGTGCAGTATGGCTGGCTCATCCTGTTTTTTCTCTGTGATCAGCCAGCCATGTTCTTCTGCTGTCCAGTTTTAGGTGAGATGTCGACTTCGTTTTATCTATTGTGTGTCTTTCTTTTGTGTTGTCAGCGACTTGTCCTATGTCAGCTTACCCCATTTGTGAGTTTTCATCTTTGAAGCTGTGTTTTACTTTTTATACACTTGACAGAGGACTCTTAGCTAGGAACAGGGGACTGATGACCTAGCTGTTTAGTCCCCTCAAAACCAACAACAACAACAACCAAAACAAAATGTCCCTAGTAACAATGACTTCAAATAGCAAAAAAATTACAACACAGTGTGGCAATTACTTTTTGTTGGAGACTGATAATGCAACTTGTATTCCACAGTACATGAATAATGTATTAGCTTTCTGTTGGGATTAATGATAAAATAAATGCCAATAAAATGTACTTATAGTTCCACTTAAGACTTATCATGATGGAGTTATATTTTAACTATGAGGTTTTGGTTTCAATTTCAGTTTCTTGTTCATGTTAATGGAGACATATATCTACTTTACACATCCATATGGTATTAGTTTGTTCATATTCCTTTTAATGTTGAAATGAACGGTAAATTCTAGTATAGGTATTGTGTTATTATTACTGTAATATTGGCACTACTGTTTTCATGTGGAGGTTGGTTGGTTGGTTGCCTGTTTTAGGGGGACAAAACTGCAAGGTCATCAGGTCATCAGTCCCCCATTCCATCAGTGGGCAGTACAATAAAAAGGCAGAAGAAAGACCAGAGCTTAAAATATCAAAGGGGAGGAAAACCCCACTGAGTTAGTAAAATGACAGGAAGTCGACAAGAGACAACACAAAATGAGATGATCACACAGAAACACCAAATAAAATAATAAAGAAAATGCCTAAGGATGACCATCCATGAGATTAAAATGAGGACAGGTCAACCATGCAGTAGCACAAGGAAACCTCCAATCGGAGGACATAAGACAAGAGAAACATAGCCTATGGACCGAAGTGAAGCTTCACAGAGAATGATAAAAAACCCTGACATGAACAAAACTTATAACTGAATCAGCCATTGTGGCATCATGATATTTAGATGATAAAGCTGCAGGAAAGCTAAAACTCCACCACAAATAGGGCAGTCCAACAAGATGTGGGCTACCGTCGACCAGGAGCCACATTGTCACTAGGGTGGGTCTTCACCATGGATGAGATGCCCATGTGTGAGACAAGTATGGCCAATGTGGAGCCGGCACAGGACTACAGAGTCCCAGTGAGAGGCCCTCATGGAGGAATGCCACATAGCTGTGGTCTCCTTTATAGACTGGAATTTGTTAAGCATGGTCAGGATATACCACTCCGTGTAGCAAAGCTCATAAACCCAAAAGCGCATCACCAACCGGAGATCAGAAGACGGAAGGCCAATCTCCAGAATAGACTCATTAACAGCCTGTTTTGCAAGCCTGTCAGCAAGTTTATTGCCTGGGATACTGACATGACCTGGGGACCAGAGGAACATCACTGATTGACTGGTCAATGGCAGACAGGGTTTTCTGTACGGCTAACACTAAGACGGAACGTGGGTAGCACTGGTTCACTGTTCGAACGCTGCTCAGGGAATTGATGCAGATAACCCACCTGAGCAGGACTGGACATACTTGAGAGCTCGGGAAATGGACATCAGCTCTGAAGTATAAACACTGCAGCCATCTGGCAGAGAGCACTGTTCAACATGGTTGCCATGAACATACACAACATGATTTTTAACCAGTAAACCATCCGTGTAGGCCAGGTCATAGCTAGGGAATGCAGCTACGACTGCAAAGAACTGACGATGGAGAGCTTCAAGGGAAACTGAGGCTTTGGGTCTGTGGGCCAATTCCAGACAAATTTGTGGCCTTGGCAGGCACCACAGAGGTATATGTGTGCAGGCCTGAGATAGAGATGGAACAGGGTAAGACTCCAGTTTCAACAGAAGGGACCGGACTTGAAAGGCAATTGTATGATGTGACTTGGGTCGTCGTTGTTGGGGATGGACAACCGTGTCAGAAAAAAGGAGACGATGGTCCGGGTGACCTGGTGAGCTATACACGTGGGCTGCATAGGCCATGAGCAGTTATTGACTGCAGACACAAAACGGTGGAATCCCAGCCTCCACAAGTAAACTCTTCACGTGGCTGGTATGAAAGGCACCCGTTGCGATGAGAACCCCACAGTTGTGAATGGTGTCCAGCATGTCCATTCTGAAGGTGATGCAGAACCATAGGCAGGGCACCCAAAATAGAGACAGGACTGTAGCAGAGCTTTATGTAGCCGCAACAGTGGGGAGCGATCAGCACCCCAGGCCATAAGACCCAGGTGGCGGAGAACATTAAGATGGCGCCAGCACTTCCATTTCAGATGGCGAATGTGGTGAAGCCATGCTGCCCAGGAGTCAAAGACCAGGCCAAAAAACTTATGACTATCGACTACCTCTAGTAAATGGTCATGAAGGTAAAGTTTGGGCTGGGGGTGAACCGTCTGATGCCGACAGAAATGCATTACACTTGTCTCGGTGGCAGAAAACTGGAAGCTATGGGCAACAGCAGAGGACTGCGCCTTCTAAATGGATCCCTGAAATCTGTGTCCAGTGACACGGGTGCTGGAGGAACTAAAAGAGATACAGAAGTTGTCACATAGAGGGAAGGGGATACTGACAACCCATCAGCTATTGCGAAACCGTTCAATGTTCAAAACAGAGCCCTGAGGAACCACATTTTCCTGGACATGAGGGGTGCTATGGGAGGCACCAACTTCAACATGAAAGATATGGACAGCTAAAACGTTTTGTATAAAAATTGGGAGTGAGCCCTAGAGACCCCACTCATGTAATGTGGCAAGGATGTGGTGTCACCAAGTCTTGTCATATGCTTTGTGTGTATCAAAATAGATGGCAACAAGGTGGTGGTGCCAGGAAAAGGCTGTGCAGATTGTGGACTCGAGTTATACCAGATTATTGGTGGTAAAGCTACCCTGGTGGAAACCGCCCGGGCATGGAACGAGTAAGCACTGAGTCTCGAGAATCCAACAAAACTGCTGACTGACTGTATGATCCATCACTTTACAGGGGAAGTTGGTAAGGTTGATGGGTTGATAGCTATCCACATGAAGAGGGTTTTTACCAGGTTCAAGCACTGGGACAATGATACTCTCCCGCCACTGCAATGGGAAAGCACGATCGCCCCAGATGCAGTTAAAGACAGGAAGATTATGCTGTCTCTCTGCTGATAGGTGTGCCGGCATTTGATTATGGCCCATGGGCCATGTCAGAACATTGTGCAAGAGCAGTGAGGAACTCCCACTCTATAAATGGTGCATTATGTGTTTGAGCAGTGGGTGGTAAAGAGAGGGGCTGACATTCTTCCTGCTCCTTTAATGTACAAAAGGCTGCTGGGTAATTAGCAGAAGCAGAGGCACGAGTGTAATGTTTGAAGATCCCAGGGATTCCTGCTGGCATCTGGTATCCCTTTAGGCAGCTAATTTTCTCCAGACCTGTGAGGAGAGATACCTGACCCAATAGTGGAGACTTACCTCTCCCAACGCTCCTGTTTACGTCTTTTAATTAAATGGTGAGCATGGAGCCATATAAAACTGATGAGGTGCCTCCAGAGAGGGGTGCCACTAGTATTGCTGTAAGGCCAGCCTGCAGTCTTTAATGGCCTCAGCATCTTCTGGCGATCACCAAGTCACTGTTTTCCACTGTGGTCACCCTGAGGAATGAGGGATTGCAGCTTCTGCATAAACAAGGGATCGGGTGACATTCTCGATCACCACAGCGATGTTCCCGAGTGGGGGAGGTCCAACGATTGTATCAGAGGTGTAGTCTTTCTAGTTAACTCTGTTTATAGCACACCTAGGCAGGCGCCCTGGGGACTGATGCTGTTGGAGTGACAGAAAAATTAGAAAATCATCGCTGCCACACAAGTCATTGTGGGCTCTCCAGTGGACAGATGGTGGAAGGCTGTGGCTGCAGATTGATAAATCAGTGGCCAAGAACGTGCCTTGTGCCACACTAAAATGTGTGGGGCACCAGTATTTAAGAGGCAGAAGTCGAGTTGAGATAATAAGTCCTCGACAACTCTGCCATGACCAAAAATCGTGGAACCACCCCACTAGGGGTTATGGGTGTTAAAGTCGCCCAATAGTAAGAAAGGTAGAGGGAGTTGAGAAATAAGCACAGCCAAAACATTGAGATACATCACCATCTGGAGGGAGATAGAGACTACAGACTGTGATCTCCTGTGTTGTCTTCACTCTGACAGACACTGTTTCTAAAGGTGTTTGAAGGGGCATGGGTTCACTATGAACAGAAGTAAGGACTTACAGACACACTCTATGTGAGACCCTGTTAACATGCACTGCGATTGCAATAATATCCCCTGTAGCCATGAGTGGCAGGGGTCTACATTGCTGGAAACCATGTTTCCTAGAGGGCAATGTGGAGAGCAGGTGTTGTGCTCAAAAGTTGTCATAGCTCAGCCAGGTGTGTGAAAAAACCACAGTAGTTCCACTGGAGAATGACGTTTTCTGATATCTGGGAAGACATGAGGAAATATGAAGTGCTAGTTATACCCCACGATCACTTGCTAACACTGATTTCAAAGCTGTTTGACCAATTTTCATTGTTTCTGAGGGGACATCGAGATCTAGGTCATCAGGGGACGCTAGAAGCTCCACCTCGTCCTTGGAGGCAGAGGTATGGAGGGTGGTGTGAGATCCACAAGGACCACCTTCTTCTTATCAGTTTTCTTCTTATTTTTCATTGTTTCTTGCTGTTCCTTCAGCTTCTCTTGTCTGGAGGGCTTTGCTGACTCAGTCTCTGAACTGAGGATGGCCTCAAAGCCCTATGACCAGTCTTCGTTGGCACTGTTAGCCACTCACTTGCATCCGCATTTCCAGCAGAGGAAACAAAGGAAGACTAGGATCCAAGTGATCCCTTACTCATGAGAGGAGCCAGAGGAGGCTGTTGCTTCTCTGGCTCTGGGGTGGGGACTAGTGTCCCTGTTGGTTGGTGGGTTATTGCTTCTGAGGTAGATGGTTTGGCAGCAATACAAAAGGAACTGCCCCCAACCGTCAAGGGGGCGGAAGTAGATGATCGGGCCTGTAAGCCCACAGAGATTTGCTGTACAAATGGGGACCTTGTTGCCATGGTTGATAATGGTGAAACTGCTGTGGCGTAAGAAGTGAACATGCTCACTGGATGCAGCCTTATATATTTGTGCCTTGCCTCTGAATAGGTGAGTCTGTCCAGGTTTTTATACTCCATTATTTTTCTTTCTTTGTGGAAGACTGTCCTCTGGTGAACAGGAGGGGTGGTGCTGGCCACAGTTATTACAGGCCAGAAGAAGGGCACAAGGTGTGTCTGATTGCAGTGCACATCCACACTCCCAAAAGGTGGGGTTGGCTTCACATTGGGAGGACATGTACCCAAACCTCCAGCATTTAAAGCAGTGCATACGGGGAGGAATCAAGGGTTTGACATCACACTTTGACTTTCTCAGATAATGTGTCACCCTGAAAAGCCAAGATGACTCTGGTGGTAACCCTGTTGTCCTTTGGACACCTATAGATGCACCGGATGAAATGCACACCTCGTCACTCTAGGTTTTTCTGGAGCTTATCATCAGATTGCAGCAACAGCTAGGATCCAAGCAATCCCTTACTCATGAGAGGAGCCAGAAGAGGCTGTTGCTTCTCTGGCTCGGGGGTGGGGACCAAGTTATGACACTTGTTTGTAGTTACTGTAATGGGAGCATCACCCAGCTTCTCACAGGCGACCAACGCATGAGTCTGGGCTGGGGCTGACAGCATTATCAAACTGACCCAGATCTCATCTTGGACATACCCTCCACCTCTCTGTATTTTTCCTCAAGATGTCCAACAAAGAACAGAGGGTTGGATGATTTAAAGGATTCCCTATCAATGCAAGAGAAAACTAAGTATTGGGGGGTATATGCCTCACCTTGATTTTGGCTCCCATGGCATGGCCAGGGAAGGGAATTATCAAGGGTCATATTCAGCAGCATTGAAGTCATCTCATCCTCTCTTAGAGATTGTGTTTGTGCATCTGCCAATGTTTCGAGCTCTTTTCACGGTGTTCACATGAGCAGCTAGGGAAATAAAAGTCTACCAAGGCAGAGCCCCGCTTAACTAGGTACTGTCCTGGCGACCTGGGCAATTAAGCCAAGATCTCTGGTTTCTGTAACATACAATGTTCCGCCATTGCACTGTACGGTGGTCACTGAGACATGCACAGATGTAACAGTGTGGAGGACTGTTGGCGCAACACAGTCCCCAGCTGTAGGCCCCAGGTTTGGCAAGCCCGTACTCAGTAAATTAATGCTGAACACCCTTAGGGGCATGTGGAGATGAGCAACATACTTAATTGTTACACATTTCCTGGAATTTATGGGACTGAGAATGGTGAGGAACAGGATGTATAGGTTGTCTAATAGAAGGGATGGGCATGATTAATTCCAGTATACTGAGCAGGTGTTTGACTTTGCATTTGGGCAGTAGATTTGGTGGGTATCACTGCAGTTGTAAGTAGAAGAAGAGCACTTGTTTGGACATTGTTTGTCAAAGTGGGAGTGTTTAGAATGCTGGCATCTGGGTGGGCTTTTACAATCTGGAGTGGTCTGATCTTTGTAAGGGAGGCATTTTTGGCAAGAGTAGTTGGGGAGGGATTTGGAGGGTTCGACTTTGTAATGTCATTTATCTATCAGAGATGCCTGTGTAAGGAGGAGGTTGATGATAAGGATTGAATCATTGAAAATATGGTTAACTGTGTGGATTTCTAGAGCAGGACTGGAATTTAGTTCAGAGACCATCTCCTCTGTCTTGGTCTCAAGGTCAACCTCCATTATACAGCAGCAAAGGTGGGGGCATGGTAAGGAATCTGGGGTTGTTTGAATGACATTGAAGGGAGTGTGGGAGACATGAGTACAAAAAGTAATGCATGGGAATTTGAAGAAAAGTTGGGATTAGTGGATTTAATAAGGAAAGAGTCTTTGTGAGGAATGGTTTGGGTAGTGGGGATGTCTGGGACATACATCCTGATTTCAAGGTTGAGAACAGGATATGATGAAGGTGTGAACAGATTGGGAAGAGGGTGTAGGAGTGGGAACAGTGACCACATATTCAGCAGGGTCAGTATTTGAGTCATTTTGGTGATGATGTTTGTGGTGGCTTCTACATTACAGCACTTTTTTTGGAGAATGTGTGGTGGCGTAGGGGTTGTGGAATTGGGGAAGGTAGGATATGAATCAGTGCAGCACCTTCCATTTGTCCTGATGTCATTCAGATCATTTTGGCTGTAAGTTGTGATATTCGCTGGTATGCTGGTGAGATGCTTGGTGTGGGATATGTTTGGAGTGGGGGATAGGTAATGAGAAAGGTATAAGGTTAAGAAGATATTATAAGAAGAATAGGATAGGTGAAGAGAGTGATAGTGGCTGGGGACAAGACTGTTAAGAGGGGAATATGAATATAAGATGATGCACTGGAGGAAATGCTCCACATAGTGATAGGTGAGCAAGGGAAGGGACGATGAAAATTATGGAGGTGGTTTTGAGGTCCATCATGGGTCAAAGGGACTGGCAACAAGAACTGGTTAAGGAGCATCACTGAGAGGGAGTGGGTTAATTGCAATGACATCCAGGGTGGTGTGATGACAGCAGATGGGGGCAATGGTAATAAAACTTAATTGCAACTGCTATAATATTAGTACTACAAGTTCCTCCAATTATCAAGACACACTAACCAGTATGCTACACAGCACTCTTCACAGCTCGCAGCACTAGTATAACGAAAATTGGCACACATTATAAGTACTAAGTTACATTATTACCTCTATATCAACAGTTTATTTAAGACAAAATGAGAATTTTTGTGAAGAATAAGTATACGACACAGAGCAAGACTGGTCCTCATAGCAACGACATACATGTTTTCGACACCATAAATACAGAATTCCATGCCTGTCTGCTGACATAACGTATTGCACACTTCATTTAAACCAATGACATTTCTTAACATACATTAGGATGTTTGATTATTTATTGGTTTCTAACATTATTTCCCCATTTATTGTTCGTCGCAGATGGCTTTTTATTTATGTTACAGGGAAGAGGATTCAAAATGAAAGAAAAAAATTCTTTAATCATTATCACTTACAAATATACACTACATTATAAAATTTTAACCTTTCATCTTTCAGTGGATGAGAGTGGGATGATACACTTGAAGTCTTTCTGGCCACAGCCATGTCTTTTAAATACTAAGTAGTGTATTAGATCATTTACTTTTGAAAAGAGTCGCATGGTTCCAAATATCTTATCCACTTTTGCAAAATTTACAGGGAAAAAAAAAAAAAAAAAAAAAAAACGTTTCTTGCTCACCTACAGTATTCATGTTTAATATATTGAGGTATTTACATATGTTAACATATCTGAGAGTGGCATATTATTCATGACATGTAATGAAGATATTTACAAATTAAAGATTGGATAATATGTGTTTTGGAACTCGACATTAATGAGGAGGGTTTTGGGACTGTTATCATGGATAACTTTTTCTTTGGCGTTAGGTGAGCTGACTTCATTTGCATGGCAAGGAACTGACATTCAGAAAATACTTCAGTAGCTGGTGTCTTGAAACTAATATTGTAATCAGTCACAAAATTTGTTCTGAAATAATAATATGTCACTTTCATTTCCAGGAGGGCTCCAGAATTATAGCTCCACCATAATTTTCAAATATTTAGTTCCGTAGGCAAGTTTAGTATCTTAGATTTGTGTCTATAGTAGCGAGAATTGACTGGCTGTATTTCTTCAATGAAGACTTTAACCTCTTCTCATATTTTGAGATACTTAGGAGATCTCGTGTCACCTCCTCTAGTCTCTTTTTGTGACTGAACTGTTGTGAGTGATCTCTTAACACTCCTTTCATTCTTTCTGCACTTCTGTTTTCCATTACCACAGAAAATAAGGTATACTATTTTATTGGAACTTGCAACACTACTGGTAAGTCTTACAAACACATGCCTGTGAGAAACTGGTGTGAAATAATGGGGAACAGTATTGCCAACTATTTCAAAAAATACAAAGTGAACCCAGTGCTTCATAAACATTGTACTGATGTTTACTTCATACAGTATTATCTACGATACATTCCAGTTGTGGTGCCACATATTTGGATAAGGTGGATTTTGGAAAAAAAAAAAAAATCTTAGGATACTGCGGGTTTAGGAAATTCCACCTGAATTTGTGCAGTATATATACAGAGTCAAAGCGTGTTTAGGAACAGTTTTCTTGTTGATAAAGATACAAAATAACCTGAACTATAGAGATAGGGCAGTAACTCAAATTTCGTGAATTTTGGACTATCAACACACATTAGAGTTCAGCACTCCCCATACAAAGTATTTGCACACTGCCAAATCAGGTGATTTGGGTGAACAGCTAGGGCTGCGACCAGACCTGTATCTGCTAACAACAGTGTCAGCTGTAAAGATTATGAAAATGTATGCCAAGTTTTGGCCAGCTGTGTGGGCAATTGCTCTATCTTATTGGAAATAACTGTAGGTCTTTTCCTCCTGTGTTAATGATGCCACAAATTGTTTCAAAATGTTCGCAATGAAGTGAGCCTCTGAAAAAAGAAGATTGGATCTTTTGATCATGCCACATCAGCCACATTTTCTGGTGTGTGGACATGTTTCAGAATGTTTTGGCTTGTTCAAAACAGGTCCTCTCTGACACCAATTTCATACTAAACATTAAGTGGCATTGTCATTGTTGATAAAACTCTTCTGGGTATTGGACCGCATCGTCAATATATCAAATATTTCACCGACATTTCGGCCACTATTGCAAGTGGCCATCTTCTGGGTGTTACGTTTACTGCTGGATGAGGGAAAGCTGGTGTCTTAAATATTGAATGTTGCCAGTTATGCTTGGTGGTTTCTGCTCTCTTTCATTGGTGTTTCCTTTATTTCTTCCTATTGGTGGAAATGGAAGTCCTTCATTGGTGTTTGCATTAATGTTTTCCATTGGTTGAAACTGGAAAATGAGGAGCGCTGGTAGCAGTGACGTAGGACTGATGCCTAGCGCCGGCTAGAGCATGCTTTATGCTCTATGTACGCGTGGCCACTGTTGTCTCCGGGCGGGCCCCTATGGACTGCACTGCACGTGGTGTCGTCGTGAAACGCTGCTACCAGTGTTGGATACCATGAACATTCTGGAGGAACATGTTCCACCCAATGTTTGCGATATGGTGCAACATTGTTTAACGACCACCTATTTCAGGTGGAAAGGGGAATTTTATGAACAGACGGACGGAGTTTTAATGGGTTCACCTCTCTCGCCCATTGCAGCCGATTTTTTCATGGAGGCATTCAAGGAGAAAGCTCTGCAGTCCGCACCACTGCACCCAGACTGCTGGCTGTGATATCTAGACAACACGTTTGTCATCTGGCCTCATGGAGAAGAGGAGCTGCAGAACTTCCATCAACACCTCATCAACAGCACAACAAGATCCAGTTCACCATGGAGATTGAGAAAAATGGGGTGATCCCTCTCCTCAATGTAGAGGTTTACTGGAAGCCAGAGGGCAAACTAGGCCATCGGGTATATAGAAAAGCTACCAGCACAGGCAGGTACCTTAACGCAACTTCCACCATCATCCTACGCAAAAGAAGTCTGTGCTCCACACTCTAACTAAGAGGGCTCATCGGATTAGTGATGAACAACACCTGAAGACAGAATTACAAAACATCAGATCCATCTTCGAAGCAAACGACTATGGGAAGAGGATGATTGAGCAAACTATGACATCTAATGATGGAAATAAAACAGAAGAGCAAAAGGAAGAAGAAACCATCGCCCTATTGCCATATTTAAAAGGAGTCACCGAGCGAGTGGGCAAAGTTCTTTGTTGAGAGGGCATCAAACCTATATTTCACAGCAACAATAAAATAAGAGATGTCCTAGGCTCAATGAAGGACAAAACTGATACGTTGCACACAGTCAGAGTCTATGAAATAGGCTGTGAATGCAGCCAGGTGTACATTGGAGAAACGGGGCGGCCGATTAACACAAGGATAGCCGAGCACGAGAGGTACATTCGGCTGGGACAGCATACAAAGTCGGCAATAGCAGAACACCAGAAAGAGTGCAGCAAACAAATAGGTTTTCAGGAAGTCACTGTACTGGCAAAACAACCCTTCACTTTGAAGAGGAAAATCAGGGAAGCAATAGAAGTAGTTAAGCGACCCAGAAATATGAACAGAGAAGACAGGTATAGACTTCCGGCATCTTGGCTGCCAGCAGTAGCAGCGCTTCGCGACGACACTGCGCGCAGTGCAGTCCATAGGGGCCCACCCGGAGACAACAGCGGCCGCGCGTACACAGAGCAAAAAGCACGCACTAGCTGGCGCTAGGCATCAGTCCTACGTCACTGCTACCACTGCTCCTCATTCGCCAGTTTCAACCAATGGAAAACATCAATGCAAACACCAATCAAGGACTTCCATTTCCACCAATAGGAAGAAATAAAGGAAACACCAATGAAAGAGAGGAGAAACCACCACTGTAAGTACCATCATCCATTTTGCACTGCTCCACTCACACTGATGTAGACCACACTATGCTCTGAATTATCTGTGGTTATTTTGGGTGGGACAGACAAAAGTATTGACAGTGATCTTTGGCACGATATAAAGTGTGACCTGGGTGAAGAATACATCAGCATTGAGATGGACCAATCATGAGTTTATGACTCTTCTGAAATGTCATGACAAACATCTTTATAACAATTCTGACAGGAGAGTTAATTTGGAGTTGGAACTGCTGCTTAGAACAGATGCAGGATCACATATTGGTAGGGTTGTTCCTGTTGATTCTCTCGACGGCCATTTTTAGGTGTGGCCTTGACCTCAGGCTGGAGTAATAGCAGGAAATTAAATGGGGGAAATCACAGCCTTGAGAGGTAAAATACCACTGGTTACTGGTATCAGAGCAGCAAAGAAGGTAGGAAGAAAGAACTCAATTTATCAGAGAGTTCAGGATTGTAACGAACCTTCAGTTTTATAAAGAAATGTAACAGCATAATTTTGTCACATTGGATCAGCAAACACTGCTGTTGGTTAAAAATATGTATACATGTGGCATCTTTTCCAAAAGAACAGATATCACTTCTGATCCTGCAGTTGTTATTATTTGATATTCACAGAATATACGACATAAACTGTAAATGGTTAAAAATGTTCACCAACCAGCTGAAACATTATTTACAGCCAGTTTTATCATAGTCATTATGCATCAAAATATTCTATGGCTTAGAAGTGAAATTAATGAAACTTTGATGAAGCATTGATGAACTACATTCATCCACTTCTGTTGACATAATATGCCTCTCTCAATGACACTTGTATAGCTGTGTTAAGTGTTGCAGGATTTAGGTTGGCTACTCAGTTTTGTAGGTTAGAAATGTAGGGCGGAGGAGTTAACCACATTCATCACGAACTGTCATACAGTTAAATAACATAGACATTCATAAATTTTGCTTAGTGCGTAAATGTGAGCTTGTGTAGCAGAAGTACAATTCCATAATAAATAATTCATAATAGTAAATGTATACCCAGTACCAGTAGGTAGTTTTAATCTATTTATAAATCACTATGATGCTCTGTTGGCCTATTTGACAGTAAAAAGAGAAAGATGGCAATGGTGTGTGGAACAGAATCACTGTGGACAGGAATTGCATCAGATAATGTTTTTGGATAAATCCAAGTTCTGTTTGCTGATAATATTGGCCACAGTTTGGGTTGCTGCAGAGCAGCATCACAGTGACTGTACTCACATAAGACTTACAGCTGCAACTTAAGGCCAGAGTTTGGGATGTTATTGGGTACATCCATAAATCACAGTTGGTGCACGTTTCAGCAGTGTGACCAGTTTGACATACATGAATGACATTCTGTGACCCATAACCATACCCTTTCTGCATGTCACACCAAAAGCCATTTGTATGGACACGTGTTGCTGCACAAAGACATACTTTCTTGGTCTCATAGGAAGTCACATGTTTGCCTTGGCCCTCCAGATCACCATACTTGTTGCAAATCAAGATTGTGAAATGACATATGCAGCACTGTGACTCAATGCCAACGAACACAGATAAATTTTAGCACCATGTGATTCGAACATGGATAGCTGTATCAAACGACACCATTCATACCTTATAGCGTTGATGCTATCATAAGTGGATGAAGTTATAAGTGCCCATAGTTGACTCTGTTTTTATTAGGCAATAGAACACATGCTGAAGTGAAATGAGTGAAATACTAATCATTTCTTTAGAACATACAATCCACCTTCAATCTTTCAAGGTTTTTTTTTTTTTAACATGAGTGTAGGTAGTATAAGTAACACTTGCATAACCTGTCCTCATACTCTGCATATTCTCGATATGGTGAATTTACCTGAGAGCGATGTTTTCCATGCCCTGGATTAGGAAATAGACGATTTTGATTCTAAAGGAAAAGGTGATTATCTGTAAGAATCATATGAACAAGTTTTATGTGTGGGATAAAAACAAGTTTTATTAAAACATTTTTTGGATCTGCTAATTTTAATATCTATTTTTTTTAAATAGATAAATGAAGTTTCATTGTTTCAAATGAGACAGCCAACTCAGTTATTGCATTCATAGTTAGAAATCTGCAATTGTCAAAAACCTTTTAAAAACAGCAGTCCAGCTGTCCCATCCATGATCCCTTACACCAGTCTTGAACATGTTAACAGTACATGGAAATCAGACATGACTTACTAAGGACACTAACATAAGTAACACATAGGGGTAAAACTATGAAAATCTCTGCACATTGTTCTGCACTACTAGAGGAGAAATTGATTATTCGCCATCCTGTTTGGCAACTGTAGTGTTCCTATAGGAAAGGCTCCTGAATCAATTATAAATTAATTCTGGTTGAATCTGTCATATCCAGTGCAAAAGTTCCCATGAATCCTTCTTTGACATTCCTTGCTTCTGGGAACATTCAGACCATATCTCTAGCAACTGAAACATTGTAATTTCTTCTTTTCTTGTTTGTTTTTGAGAAACACAGATGTGTTTCCTTAAAAGTCTTTGTAAATAAAGTATTATAAATACTATCCTTCTACAAATTGAGTTATTATTCTACACCACCATGTAGCAATTTTACTTTTATATTTTATGATGTGACTTTTTTATCCATTGTCAAAAAGAAAGGAAGATTAACGTTTAATGCCTCATTGACACTGTGGTCCTTCTGAGATTCTATGAGTAATTTTGGTGCTGTAAAGTGACCATGCTGTTTCAAAGGCACCATCTTGGTAATCTGGAGTAATTTAGGAAAACTATGGAAATCCTAGATCTGAATGGCCAGAAGTGAATTTGAACCACTGTCATCCTGAATGCAAGTCTGGTGAGTTACCATTGTACTATCTTGCTTAGTTCATTTGTCAAAAAAGGCAGATAAACTTTTGATGACTCTCAAAGCATAATGAATGCAAATAGTCTGTCATCAACTGGTTCTCCCTAGCTTTGTGGTTTGTTGGGAACAACCACAAAATGAGTAACATATCCTTTAAAAATTAATATAATGTTGCAGGAACAGAACATTTCTAGATATCACACACCTTGTTTTATTCTTACTACAAAGCAGATTTTCAAAGTCCCCCAGCTTACTTTATTGTTTTCGCACATTGGTATAAGAAGATTTGTCCACTCATATATATTATTCTCTGTAATCATACCAATACTTCCACATATGGTATAATCCAATAATTTCTCATGCATTAGGATCAGTTTCATTCAGAACTTCCATATGTCATAAGCACCCTTGTTTCCCAAATTGTCTGTGAGTAGAGCAGTGGTTTTGATCAGACTTACATATGAAAACTTTTTCATAAACCTTAATTCACAAGTACTAAAATACTTGACTAATTATGAAGAATTCAGATGCCAGTGAGGATGAAAATTCACAAAAAAAAAAAAAAAAAAAAAAAGTAGCACTCCTGGCATAGCAAAACCACTAATATGTTTGTTTAGTACTGCTCTTACTATCCAAACAACAGACATACCTCAATGCAAAGATTTAACATTCTGGGCCCCATGATATATTACAGATTGAAATTTATCACAGTAAAGATAAATAATGATTACATTGTTTATAGTAACCTGTATCTCTAGAAACTGTATTACATGGTACATACAGATGAAAGGAACTGCTAGTGAAAGATACCCCACACACTGTACTCACCAGTAACAAAGACAAAACCAAGCAGCCAATTACCAACAGAATATGAGAAGATTTCATGAAGTGGTGCATTGCAGTGAGGAAACACCACAGAAAAAGTTTTGGGTGTCCGATTATTGTCTTTGTTAAGATTACCTGACATCGTCTGGTCTGGAGGCGATCAATTCATTTTATAGTTTCCAAATGATAAGCCAAGATCGCAAACTACCAATTTATTAAGTGACGACAGGTTTCAGTGCACTGTGTCACCATCATCTGGTCATATATAAAAATAGAAAAGAAATGACTTACCAAAAGGACCGGCTCGTTGATAGGTACGAATGAAATCACACACAAACACACATACAAGCTTTCGCCACCACTGGCAGCTTCTTCAGGAAAAAGAGGAAAAAAGGGGAGGAATATATATATATATACGTAAAAAAATAGATGAAGTACACTTACCAGGCGAAGGGGCACAGGCGGTAATAACAACAAATAAACACACAGACACACACACACACACACACACACACACAAAAATGCTAGCTTTCGCAGCCTAGCTGCTTCATCAGGCAGAAGGGAAGGAGAGGGAAAAGGAAATGATGAGGGTTTTAAGGAAGGGGGTAAGGAGCCATTCCAATCCCGGGACAGGAAAGACTTACCTTGGGGGAAAAAATGGAGGGTAAATAAATGCACATACACCCACACATTTACACAGACACAAGTACACTTAGGCAGACATACTGTAGAACTGTAGAAAGCAAAGAAGTTAGAAGTTAGACAGATGCCACTAGAGGCAGAGGCTCTGTCCAGAGAACCAAGGCAAAGATGTTAAGATGGTGGGTGGGAATTCGAATTTAGCGGAGGTTGAGACCAGGTGGGCAACGGGAAGAGAGAATATGCTGAAGGGCTAGTTCCCATCTCCGGAGTTCTGAAGGATTGGTGTCAGTGGGAAGTATCCAGATAACCCAGACGGTGTAGCACTGTGCCAAGATGTGCTGGCCATGCACCAAGGCATGTTTAGCCACAGGGTGATCCTCGTTACCAACAAACACTGTCTGCCTGTGTCCATTCATGCGAATGGACAGTTTGTTGCTGGTCATTCCCACATAGAACGCTTCACAGTGCAGGCATGTCAGTTGGTAGATCACGTGGGTACTATCGCAAGTGGCTCTGCCTTTGATCGTGTACACCTTCCGGGTTACGGGACTGGAGTAAGTGGTGGTGGAAGGGTGCATAGGGCAGGTTTTACAACGGGGGCGGTTACAAGGGTAGGAGCCAGAAGGTAGGGAAGGTGGTTTGGGGATTTCATAGGGGTGGACTAGGAGGTTACGGAGGTTAGGTGGGCGGCGGAAAGAAACTCTCGGTGGAGTAGGAAGGATGTCATGAAGGATGGATCTCATTTCGGGGCAGGATTTTAGGAAGTCGTATCCTTGCTGGAGAGCCACATTCAGAGTCCGCTCCAGTCCCGGAAAGTATCCGGTGACAAGAGGGGCACTTCTGGGGTTTTGTTGAAGGTTCTTAAATTGGGGGGGATGAGGAAGTGGCTCTGGCAATTTGCTTCTGTACCAGACCAGAAGGATAGCTGCTAGGGTAGGCCTGGGCTAGTTTCTCCCATTACTGTTATCAAAGGAGACACATTCTCCATTACTTATACATTTAATCCAACACAAAATTCTATAAATGCTACCTGTATGTTCTGATCTGTCTGAGGAATAATGTTGGTGACAACTAGTCAGTTACATTAATGTATCAAATTCTTACAAACACAGGATGGAGGAAAGACAAGCCTAGCAGTTTATGAAGAAGAACAATATCAACACTGGGCCTCACCGTGCACTTGGCCAGTGACACTAACCACTGTGCTAAATCTACTGTTTCACAACCTGACACAGTTTTGGAGCAAAAACTGACACACAGATTGTATGTAGTAAGATGCATGATGAGCTGTTTAACAGCAGTTCATCAAATAACACAATTAAGGATAACAGCAGGATTGATATTGTTTACAAGATACAATCACTGTTGTCTTCTTGGCAACTCCTAAAATCACATAACTCCATGTATAGCTACATGTGTTTGTGTGCTGACACGATACATTGCACACTTGTTGTAAGATAATCATAGTACATAAAATAAATTAATTTGTTCAATAATTTCTAACATAAGTTACACAATTACAGTTTGTTACGGGTGGTTCTGATGTTATGTTTGTTTCAGCGGGGGTGTCGACCAGACCAAGAACCCACCAAAAGAAAGTGTCAAACACATAACCAGGATATTACATTGGTGAGTGTATAAAGAAAATTATAGGAGAGTAAAGTGAGAACAAAGGGTGTACTCCAATAGAGTTGGACAAAAATTATCTTAGTCATACACAGTCACAAAATGTACTGCATAATTAATTTTAACACTTCTTCTCTCTAAGGTATTTGTGGAAAGTAAAGAACATAGGTAATGGTATTACTGCTGGTTAATCATTAAGTGTAATATTCAAAATACATTGTCACTACTCTTTGACTATAATCATTTGTAGAATCACCCTGTGGCGGTTGGGGGTAGCAGGAGTCTCCTGAACTTACGGCTGCCATGAGTTGCAAAGTGTTGACGAAATGCCAGTGTTGTCTGCTTGCCCTAGTGCTTAAACTGTTACCAGTAGCTGTGTGTAGAGTAAGGCTGGGTCCACACATTGGAACCAAAGGTGGCGCCAACAGTGTTCGTCCAATGTATTGATCAATGAAATAGCATTTGAAACAACATTGGCTCCACCATTGGTACAGCTCCATTGCTTTTTGATATATTGAACACACATCATAGGACATTGGGACATTATGAGTATATTGTCCACAAATTGGCGCCAACATTTCGTTCTATCTTTGTCATCTGCTTGTCTCAAAACTGTTTCTTCATTTGTTCTTCATCACCATTTATTTTAAAGTTTCAAAACCTCTTTGTACATATTAGAACTGTATGAGAGAGAGATTAATTTTTCAAAGCAAAGAAAATAATAATAATAATGATACAGCAAACCTTAGGCACAATTAGTGAAATTAAAAAATTTTCAAACTCTTGACACACTCAATTACTGAATGCCATTTTTAAAATTAACATTACCTAACATTTCCTGTCAAGTTTAACATACTGCTGTGCAAACTTCACACACTACCAGTAATATCAATTATATTGTTATTTTAAAAATGAAATGTAGGCTTCTAAAACTGTCTTCTGTAGTAAGAAGTAAGAAATCATAGAGTCAATACCAAAAGAACTTTAGCGGGTCTAGCATTCCCTCCAAAATGCAACTTTCTTTTTGATTTTAAGTTCAGTCATTTAAAGTAGCAGGTCTAAGTTCTAATAATGTGTATCAATTACCTGTAACATATTTTAAAGCTTACTGATTTCGTAATCCTCAGTAGGAAGTGATATAACACACCCCATCATATTTTACACATGTTTCCTTTTTTTTTTTTTTTTAGAAGAAAACAGTCTTGGTTGTGCAACCAAGACTGTTTTTTACCAAATTATCTATCACGGTTGCTCTGTACCACTAAGACAAAAATGTATTTCCTCTTTTGCGATTTGGCGTCAGATATGTTTATGTTGGCTATCGATGAATTCAACTGAATGCTGGCTCCAATGTGTGGGCGCTGTCACAAAAAAAGTGGCATGTTGCTGCCAGCATTGGTACCAATGTCTAGACGTGGAGTAATATGTCACATGTTGGGGCAGTTTGTCAATGACTGTGGTCAGATATGAATGAATTGATACAGACTTCTCATTTAACATTTGGACCATTTGTCTTGATTCTTCATATTTATGTGTCTCTTCTTTCTACCAGTACTGAAAATGGATGTAACTGTCATTTAGTTTACATAAATATCCCATAAGGAAGAGCATTCAATAAAAATAATATTGGTGCTAATTCAGAGACAAAAATTATATGAACTGAGTTATGTGATATGCTGCTTGTCAGAAATTTGGTTAGGAATAAGTATATGGCACATAGTGACATTCATATTAATTACATGTGCTTATCATACTTGTCTTCTTAACAGTAGCAAACAATACAAACTTCTAAATAGATGTACTCATAGGTAGTGGAGTCATTGCAGTTTTCCAAGAATATATTCCAGTGGTGGCTCATGTTGATTTTCACTGGTGGAGCCCAGGCAGAAGGTCAAACTTTAAAACAGAATGTAGCCTGTAGATAAAAGCCAGAAATTGTTAATATGTTAACTGATCTGTTATAAACATAATGGATGAAATGCTCTGAATTCCAATGTGTGGGCTGTATGTGACTCTTTGCAACCAACAGAGCATAGCTATATTGCAGGTCTTCTAAATACACCACTGCAGAGTTATTGTAATATACTATTTGACACCACCTCTCCTTATGGCAAGTCAGTTCAGATATAGACCGCTACCGTCATACAACAAATATGAGTAAGCACAGTAATGTAGTTTGATGCACAGGTGTTGAACACCATATAGTAAAGTTGCAAATAATGTATGCAGATTATAATCCAGTACCAATATGAATTGATGGCGATGCATATTCAGATGTCTCATGTGAAATACATTCACCAATAATGTGATACTGGAACCTGAATGACAATATGAATGATTTTTTTCCTGGCAGGGATTTGCACATGGCACCTGCCATTGTTTTATAGCTATGAATATATTTATTATTTCTCCACCAGTAGTGTGATGTGCACATATTTGCCTAGATGTAACATAATGAATAACCCTGTGCAGCCTGGTAGTCCAACCTTGTGTATATTGTCATTGTTGACCTTTCACATCATGGCAACCACCACATTCTCCTCCCTAGTAGCTAGGCTTGCACTGCTTGTAGAGACCTGGAAGAGTCTGGTACCTGAGGGAACAATAAAGTGATGAGACAGTATCATATAGAAGAGTTGATCAGAGCTTGACTTCCAGTTCTGTGTCAATATTTCAAAAAATTTTAAGGCTGTAAAAATATGAAATGAAGGTCCTAAGATGTTACTTGAACATTTGTTCATGAAAAAAAGAAAAATTCCTTAGGCGAATTACTTAATAGAAACTTAAAAAAGCCATATAGTTGAGCAACAGGCAGGTGGTAATTATGTTTTGCATCTGACAGGTCAAATAGTGTTTCTGCAATACGAACTCCTCGGCAGGGATGTGTGTATTGCAACTGACATTTGTTATCAACAACTTAGACTCTGTTCAGTCACAGTTACAGCGAAATCACAGTTTATGGTACAAAAACAATGCTTTCTGCTAATTTTAAAAATGAAACTATCAAAGTCATTCTGTCACACTCATACTTCTGACCATGTCATCAGATGTTTATCTATACTTCTCCTACTCAAATAAATGTCAAGAAAATTTCTTTCTGTATGAAAATTGTCTTCAAACATGGGTTGATGATAAATTTTAGTCAGAACCAGTTGGTTTATAAAGACAAGTCAATTTACTAAGCGAACATCGTTAAACTCATAATGTGAAAGAATGTTAGATATAATTTTACGACTTTTGAAGCATAAGTTTTCTGAAGATCTTCAATCTGGATATATATAGCTCGTTCACTGCAAAGTGGAAAAAGTGACCTTCTGTGAGACTGCAACCATAATCACCTTTACTTTATAGGTGAACACATTACCTCACACCTAGTGAAGAGCTGCAGATTTTGGTACATCCTAAATACCCCAGTAGTCACTAGAACAGGTAATATCAATGTAGAAGAGCAATATATTTGCAATTTCCACATGAAACAACATTCCTGAAATCATAAACATGAATTACTAACCTTAAATGAAACAATAAGCAAACATCACTCAGATGAAAGTTATAGGTAAAGCACTGAATTAAAATTTGTGCTGTGGCCAGCAATCGAACACGATACTCCATGCTCACTAGGCAGACGTCTTAACCACTAGACCACTGCAACACTAATTATTAAGGCACCTCAGAATGGTCTAAGTACAACATTCCTCCATGTCACAAACTGTAATTCAGCTTCTGTGTTTCATGAAATATTGCCACAACTGCCAAGGCTCTACATGCATCAGAATAGTAGCTCGGCAATGGACATGTCGGAACATTCCTGTCTTCAGCACAACTTTTAATTCAATGCTTCACCTTTAACTTTAATGTCTTTGACATCTTCAAGATACAAAACAGTCTGTGGGTATGTGTTGTTGTTGTGGTCTTCAGTCCGGAGATTGGTTTGATGCAGCTCTCCACAATACCCTATCCTGAGCAAGCCTCTTCATCTCCACATAAGAACGGCAACCTACATCTGTCTGAATCTGCTTACTGTATCCATCTCCTGATCTTCCTCTGCGGTTTTTACCCCACACACTTCCCTCCAACGCTAAATTCACAATTCCTTGATGTCTAAGAATGTGTCCTACCAATCTATCCCTTCTTTTAGTCAAGGTATGCCAGAAATTCCTTTTCTCCCCAATTCTGTTCAGTACCTCCTCATTAGTTACGCGATCCACCCACTTAATCTTCAGCATTCTTCTGTAGCACCAAATTTCAAACGCCTCAATCCTCTTCCTGTCCACACTGTTTATCGTCCATGTCTCACTACCATACAAGGCAACACTCCATACAAATGCCTTCAGAAAGGACTTCCTTAGGTTTAAATCAATATTCGATGTTAACAAATTTCTCTTTTTCAAGAACGCTTCTCTACCCATTGCCATTCTGCATTTTATATCCTCTGTACTGCGACCATCATTTGTTATTTTACTGCCCAAGTAACGAAACTCATCTACCTCCTTTATTGCTTCGTTTCCCATCTAATTCCTTCAGCATCACCTGATTTTCTTACACTGCACTCCATTACCCTAGTTTTACTCTTGTTAATGTTCATCTTATATGCACCTTTCAGCACACTGTCCATTCCGTTCAATTGCTCTTCCAGGTCCTTTGCTGTATCTGACAGAATTACTATGTCGTTGGCAAAACACCATGTTTTTAATTCTTCACCCTGAACTTTAATTCCTTCTCCAAATTTCTCCTTACTTTCCTTTATAGCTTGCTCAATGTACAAATTGAACAACAATGGAGAAAGACTACAACCCTGTCTTACTTCCTTTCCAACCACTGCATCCCTTTCATGCCCTTCAACTCTGACAACCGCTGTCTGGTTTTTGTACAAGTTGTAAATAACCTTACGCTCCCTATATTTTACTCCTGCTTGCTTCAGAACTTGAAAGAGTTTATTCCAATCTACACTGTCAAAAGCCTTCTCCAAATCTACAAAAGCTATAAATGTAGGTTTGACTTTTCTTAATCTATCTTCTAGGATAAGCCGTTAAGTGAGTATTGCTTCCCGTGTTCCTACATTTCTCCTGAACCCAAACTGATCTTCCCTGAGGTCGGCTTCTACCAGCTTTTCCATCCTTCTGTATATAATTCGTGTTAATATTTTGCAACCATGACTTATTAAACTGATGGTTCTGTAGTTTTCACACCTGTCTGCAGCTGCTTTCTTTGGAATGGGGATTATAACATTTTTCTTAAAGTCTGAGGGTACTTCGCCTGTCTCATACATCTTACACACCAGGTGAAACAGGTCTGTCATGGCTGGTTCTCCCAGAGACTTCAGTAGCTCTGAGGGAATATCATCTACTCCAGGGGCCTTGTTTCGACTTAGGTCTTTCAGGGCTCTGTCAAATTCTTTTCTCAGTACAGTATCTCCTATTTCATCTTCATCTACATCCTCTTCCCTTCCTACAATATTGTCTCTAAATTCATTTCCTTTGTAGAGGCCCTCTATATACTCTTTCCACCTTTCAGCTTTCCCTTCTTTGCTGAGAACTGGTTTTCCATCAGTGTCCTTGATATTGATAGAGCTGATTTCCTTATCTCCAAATGTTTCTTTTATTTTCCGGTAGGCTGTATCTATTTTTCCCCTATTTATACATTCTCGTACATCCTTGCATTTGCCTTCTAGCCACTCCTGCTTAGCCATTTTGCACTTCCTGTCAACCTCATTTCTTAGTCGCCTGTTTCATTTACTGCATTTTTATATTTTCTCCTTTCATCGATAAAATTTAGTATCTCTTGTGATATCCAAGAATTGTTTGTAGGTCTTGCCTTCCTACCTATTTTGTCCTCTGCTGCCTTCACTATTTCATCTCTCAATTTTACTCATTCCTCCTCAACTGTTTTATTTTCCCCTGTTTCTGTCAATTGTTGCCTAAAGCTCCCTCTGAAATTCTTAAGAACTTCAGGTTCCTTCAATTTAGCCAGGTCCCATCTCCTTATTTTCCTACCTTTTTGTAGTTTCTTCAGTTTCAGTCTACAGTTCATAACCAACAAGTTATGGTCAGAGTCTATATCTGCCCATGGGTATGTCTTACACTTTAAAAACTGGTTCCGAAATCTATGTCTTACCATTATAAAATCTATATGGTGTCTCCTGGTCTCTTCCATGTATACAGCCTTCTTTTGTGATTCTTAAACCAGGTGTTTGTTATAACTAAATTATGTTCTGAGCAAAATTCTACCAGGTGGCTTCCTCTTTCATTCCTTTTGCCCATACCATATTCACCTACTATCTTCCCTTCCCTTCCTTTTCCTACTACCTAATACCAGTCCCCCATAACAATTAAGTTTTCCTCTCCCTTAACTGTCTGAATAATTTCCTTTAGCTCCTCATATATTTCTTCGATTTCCTCATCATCGGCAGAGCTAGTTGGCATATAAACCTGTACTACTGTTGTCGGTGTTGGTTTCATATCTATCTTGATAATGATAATGCAATCATTGTGCTGGTCATAGTAGTTTACCCGCATTCCTATTTTCTTATTCATTATAAATCCTACTCCTGTGATAACCCCGACTGATTTTGTATTTATAATCCTGTACTCACCTGACCAGAAATCCTGATCATCCTGCCACCGAACTTCACTAATCCCCACTATATCTAACTTCAACCTATCCATTTCCCTTTTTAAATTTTCTAATTTTCCTACTCGATTAAGGGATCTAACATTCCACGCTCCGACCCGTAGAATGCCAGTATTGTCTTTCCTGATGATCACATCCTCCTGAGTATTCCCAGCCCGGAGATCCGAATGGGGGACTATTTTACCTCCGGAATATTTTACCCGAGAGGATGCCATCATCATATGTTCATACAGTAGAGCTGCATGTCCTCGGGAAAAATAACGGCTGTAGTTTCCCCTTGCTTTCAGCCGTTCGCAGTAGCTGTGTGACAAAGCCACATTAGCTGATGTTACAAGGCCAGCTCAGTCAATCATCCAGACTGTTGCCCCTGTAACTACTGAAAAGGCTGCTGCCCCTCTTCAGGAACCACACGTTTGTCTGGCCTCTTCACAGATACCCCTCCCCTGTGGTTGCACCTACGGTACGGCTATCTATATCGTTGAGGCACGCAAGCCACTCCACCTTGGCAATGTCTGTGGTTCATGGGAGTATATAAATTTATAATTATCACTCAGATTATTCAATGAAAATGAAATGAAAAAGCAAGTCAACTTATCAGCCTAATTCTGTATCAACCAGGAAGTAACTTGTCTGTTACATAGTTGCCAAATATATTCCTGGGTACACTTTTCAGCTTTGCCCAATCGCAGTTGATGTCATATATTCTATGAATATTAAATAATAACTGCAGGATCAGAAGTGACGTCTGTTCTCTCACAACAGACGCCACATGTATATATATAATATGCCGGTGACAGGCAATGATCCTATCGTTAGTGGGGAGGGGTGGGCAAAGTTTGAAGCCCTTACTCTTACGGGAATTAGTTAAACTATGAGTTTGAGTACTGTGGGCAGGGCGAAGCTGGGAGGCATGCTGAGGAAGTCCTTGCACATACGGTGATCACTGTGTCCCCAGTGGTGTAGGCGTCAGCGCAACTGCCTAGAAAGCAGGAGACCCGGGTTCGAATCCCGGCTGGGTACACATTTTCAGCTTTGCCCAATCGCAGTTGATGTCATATATTCTATGAATATTAAATAATAACAACTGCAGGATCAGAAGTGACGTCTGTTCTCTCGCAACTGACGCCATATGTATATATATGTTCCTCATTGTTGCCAAGATTCACTCTACTGTCAGCAGGAAGAATACCAGCCCTTTTTTTTTAATTTTATTTTATTTTTTTTATTTTGTGGAGTGGACTGGAAAGTAATTGCAGCTTGCTGCTCAATGGCACTACTGTGGAGGGCTGGAACATCAACAGTTTATGTTAATAAGCCTTACTCGCATTTCTGCAACTAGGTTGAGGAAACAAAAAACAGTTACTGCTACTATTACTACTACTATCAATAATAATAAGAATAATTATAATACTCAGATGCACGGACCACTAGATAATATCATAAGGCAACAACTATTGTTATTCTCCCATCAGAAGTGGTCTCAAAATAAAAATTTATTCACCAGACATAATTCATATTTTTGGAGCATCTACAGTGATTGTATGTAACATGATGAGTAACCAACAGTTTTTTTTTTATATTTTAAATTTAGCTAAACTCGTTCTTGAGACCATTCTACAAATACTGAGAAACAGGCAACTTCCAGTTATGATTAAAATGTATTTACTTCAGAAAGAGTAAACAGCAAATTCTATTCAGTGTGTAGTACAATCAAGATGGAAAAAAGCAGAAATATGAACAGTTCACCAAGTTGAGTGTGGTAATGAGATTCTATGCTGCGACTAACTGAACAGAATGCAACATTTTTGTCCCTGATATTTTTATAAGAATACACCACCACCGGTTTGTAATCCGACGATATAGATGAGAAGATGATTCAAGAATTTGCAAAGACAATCATTTTGGACTACCATTATGGGGGATTATAGGCTAGCCTTAATCCCAGCCTATGAAAGAATTGATCAGCAGTGTATCAATAGTATCAATGTCCCCACATCCAAGATACAATAAGATCCAATATATACAAGTTATTATTCAAATCAAAAGTCTCATAATTGCATTTTCATGTAAATAACTTATTTTATTTTGTAATGAGAAGGTGAGCAACAAGTGATAGAGTCAATCACACCATTGCTCCAGATGTTTGCTTGACAATCCCATGGTGGACTCATGTATATTACAGTGGTTCAACCTTAGGCCAAATTCCACCTGGTGACCTCTGTCTTATTACCTCATTTCCATTTATCAAAGGAAGGAAGAAGTATAAGGGTTTAAAGTCCTGTTGACAACTTGCACATTGGAGATGTCATCAGCATCAGGAGGTCTGCCAGACAGAATTCTCTCTATTACACAACATAAACCCAAACACACATCATTGTGGCTCAGTCTCACTCTAAAAGAATGAAAAACAAGTAAATGAGTCCTTGCTAATAAACATGCAATGAGCTCATTCAAATCAGTATGTACCCTGCTTTGTATTCCTGAGTGTTTGTAAAGTGAAGAGGGACACAATATTTCATCAGAGAATCACTATCTATTGTTAATCCAGTTGATTGACTATTATTGTGTCCACAGTGGAGCACGTGATGAATAGCAATCATTTTCTACAATATGTTCATATAGTCCCCTCTCCTATCTCTGTCCATTTCCTCCTCCTCGTCTAGCTCCTTCCCTCCTCCTCCTCCCTCTATCCAACGCACATCTCTGTTCATCTCCTCCTCCCTCATCTCTCTGGCCACCTACTGCTCCTCCACCTATCTGATCATTTCCTTTCCCCCTCATTGTAGACATTGAAAATCAAGAAATTAAAAACTAGGAGCACATCGGAAAAGACCAAAAAGTCAGTCTTACAGAAAAGTAAACCAAATGACTTCAGTTAGATTTCATTATTAGACTGTTTTGATTTCAACTTTGTTGACCTAGCAGTTGTGGCACTGTAGCTGCCTGGAATGTGTGTGGTACTGAAAATGGGGCATTTTAATGCATAGTTGGAAAGGCAACAACAAATCAAATTTAAAGATATGAATACATTTACTTCCTTTTGTCACACTTCATAGCTTCATACATATATGATCTCTCTCTCTCTCTCTCTCTCTCTTTTCATATCTGTGGCAAGGCATGTTTTGAGTTACATAACTTTCACTGGTCTCCTTGTATCATAAGTATTAACAATCAGTACATTGGTATTCATATAATAATCTTTTATATAAATCAAACACAGACACATGACTGTTATAACTGATAATAACTGACATTTGGCTACATTACAGTACAACTATCAATTATTTGTTGAAATTCAAATACTTTCGTAAGAACTACTTAACAAATTCTTATTCTGGGGCACACTAAGGCACATAATGTACCAGCACAAATCAAGACATAATCGTCACTATCATGGGTGGGATTTGAATGCATAACCAATCAAAAACCATTATTCTGTATTAGCCAATGCGACCTCCACAAGTTGGAGCCACATACGTTTACAAGCAGAGGTGTAGTATCAAGTTTGTTGTCAGTGGTACTCCTTTTGATGGCAATATGGTTGCTTCCTCCTGGGACATTAACATAAGACCAGCAAGCAGCATTGCAGCAATTGCAATGGCTCACTGGGAGCAGTCTGTGCGAGACAGAGTTGTCTCCCTGATTGAAGAAGGCCATTTATCAATTAAAGATGCCAGCATAAGGTATGGTGTGCCACCTACTACTGCAAAGAGATGGTTGAAAACTTATGTCAAACAAGACATTAAAGACAGAATTCCTGGCTTGGGCAGGAAGATACTGAGCACACACCAGCAGGATGAAGGGTTTGTGCATAACAGCCAAGGGGTATCCTTTTCGAATGTGAAGCCGTTGCATCTAGAGACCAACTTTCTCAGTTCCAATGACACAGTTTACCAAAGGCTGAGGGAATGTGGAATGTATGCACAAGGATGTGCTATAAAACAGGACCTCATCGAGGAAAATATTTAATATCGACTGGCATTTTTGGAGCTCCTTTTGCATGGAAAAATGTGATTTTTACCAATGAGAGGGTGTTTTCCAAGAGCAATGATGGTCCAAGGGTAGTATACCAGCCAGGGACAAGATATTGCACTAGGCGAGACGCGGCAGCTTCGTCCTCTCGGGAAAGAGAGCCCTGCGCTAGCTGAGATATGGAAGCTTCATCCTCTCGGGAAAGATAAGTAATTTAGATTGTAATAAGACTTAGTTTTACACCGATAAGAAATTAAATACATTTATTAGAGTCCTGTCCTTGCTTACAATTAAAGGTTTCTAGTGACTGGAAAAAATCGCAGGTGACTCCCGTGTATAAGAAAGGAAAGAGAACTGACCCATACAATTACAGGCCAATATCGTTGACATCAGTTTCCTGTAGAATTTTGGAGCATATTCTCAGTTTGAATATAGTAAATTTCCTTGAAACAGAAAAGCTTCTTTCCATGAATCAGCACAGGTTTAGGAAACATCGTTCATGTGAAACTCAGCTTGCCCTTTTCTCACATGACATCTTGCGAGCCATGGACAAAGGGTAACAGGCGGATTGTGTTTTTCTCGACTTCAAAAAGGCGTTCAACGCGGTGCCACACTGCAGACTGCTAACGAAGATACGAGCTTATGGAATAGGTTCACAGATTTGTGACTGGCTGGAAGACTTCCTAAGTAATAGAACGCAGTACGTTGTTCTTGACGGCCAGTGTTCATCAGAGACGAGTGTATCATCAAGCGTGCCCCAGGGGAGTGTGATAGGACCGCTATTATTTTCTATCTATATAAATGATCTGATGGACAGAGTAAGTTATAATTTGCGGCTGTTTGCTGATGATGCTGTGGTGTATGGGAGGGTTTCGTCTGTAACTGACTCTAATAGCATGCAGGATGACTTAGACAAAATTTCTGGTTGGTGCGAAGATTGGCAGCTAGCTCTCAATGTAGAAAAATGTAAGGTGATGTGCATGAGTAGAAAAAACAATCCCATAATGTTAAAATACAGCATTAGTAGTGAGCTTCTTGATGCTGTCGCGTCGTTCAAATATCTAGGCGTAACATTGCAGAGCGTTATGAAATGGAACGAGCATGTAAGGACAGTTGTGAGTAAGGCGGACAGCCGACTTCGGTTTATTGGGAGAATTTTGGGAAGATGTACTTCACCTGTAAAGGAGACTGCGTATAAAATGCTTGTACGACCACGTCTTGAGTATTGCTCAAGTGTTTGGGACCCGCAGCAGATCAGTTTAAAGGAAGACATAGAGGCGGTTCAGAGATGAGCAGCTAGATTTGTTACCGGTAGGTTTGACCAATGTGCGAGTGTCACGGAAAAGCTCCGGCAACTAAATTGGGGATCGCTGGAAGAAAGACGACGTTCTGTTCGTGAATGTATGTTAAGTAAATTTAGAGGGCCGGAATTTGAAGCTGAGTGTAGTACGATCTTGCTGCCGCCTACTTACATTTCACATAAAGATCACAAAGACAAGATAAGAAAATTATGGCAGTTATGCTACAGATGATTTCTGTACCTCAGTTAGGTATTTCAGCCTTTACAATTGTTGGCTTTGGCAGCTTGCAACTAATCTGTTGCCTCCCAAACTAACATAGACCTTTCACTGCACTAATATTCCATCAACTGAGGTAACTAATTCAGTTTTTACATTTGTTGGCTTCAACAAGTCACAAACAATCTTTTGCCTCCCAAACTAATTCAGACCTTGGACTTCAGTATAGATTACTCCATAACTTCGACTAGCTACTTGAGCATTCATATTCATTGGAATCACCAACTCACAGTCAAACTCTTGCCTCCAAAACTAAAATAGACTTTGAATTACACTCTAGTTCATTCTGTTACAAAAACCAGCATGGCATCTCCCACCAATAAAGAAAAAGTTGACTTTCTAACTAACCTAAACCTCAAACTTTGCTACATATCATTCTGTCACCTGAAACAACTATACCAGCTTTCACTTTTGTTTATTTCAACAGCTCACAACCAAGATGTTACCTCCCTTCCTAATATAGACATTGTGTTTCACCATAGACCATTCCTTTACAATGATGTGCTATGTACGCCTTCACATTCATTGGCTTCAACAATTCACAACCATGATGATGATGATGATGATGATGATGATGGTTGGTGTTTTTGGGCACTCAACAGTGAGGTCAGCAGCACCCAAACTCACTACCAAACTGTTGCCTCCCAATCAAATGTAGACCTTAGTCTGCTCTACAGATCATGTTATAACATCAGCCAGCTATTTTAGCATTTACATTTGTTGGATTTACCAACTCACAACAAAATAGTTGCCTCACAATCTAACGTAGATCTTGGATTATGCTGAGGATCATTGTGCCACCACAACCACCTTTTCATCTTTCACCTTTATTGACTGAGCCAACCCATAACCCAACTGTAGCCACTGAAACTGATGTAGCCCTAGAGTTAAGACACAAATCATTTTGTAACCTCAACTAGATATTTCAGGTTTCACATTCATTGGCTTCACCAACTCACAACCAAACTGTTGTCTCCCAACCTGACCTAGACTTTGAGCTTTCCTACAACTCATTCGAATGAAGATCTTTGGTTTTGCCACAGACTATTCCTTCATCTCAACCAGCTGTTTCAGCCTTCACATTCATTGGGGCTCCACCTTTTCACCAACCCATAACCAAACTGTTCTCTCACAATGTGACATAGACCTTGAGTTTTGCCAGAGCTTATTCTGTACCACAACTAGTGTTACAGTTTTCACTTTAATTGACTTCGTCAACCTGTAACAAAACTGTTGCCTCACAACTCAGAGTAGATCTTGAGCTTTGCTACAGATATTTCTGTCACCTCAACCATCTAAATCCACTTTGCAAATGAGGATTGATTTCAGTCAAAAATTATTTTACTTAATAAAGATAGTAATGTTTCATTTTGTGAGTTTATGAGTTTCCATCTCTCTTCAGCAGCAGCACTCTCAGCAACAAAAGGTGTTTTTCAAGTTCATGTTAAGTTTGCTAAAGGTGCCACACATGTGAGTTTTATCCAATGTCTTGCATTTCATTCATCATTGCATATCAGACATCACATATTACTAATGTGTGTAAAATTCAGTGTTTACTTGGTCAGAGGCTAGTTTGAAGTGGTTAAGGTATGGGTTCTATTCCAGTTGAGGTAAAATTTTTAAACTGTGAAAAACATATTCATCTCAAGTAACACTAAGCAAACAACACAGGATTGATCTGTAGTTAAACTGGTCCATTTACTACTGGTTGGAACAGAGTTAGTTCAGTTTTTGGTGTCAAGACGAACACGAGCCATCACAAAACTTGCGATATCCTAGTTTTATCACCACAATGCCATGTACAGACTCTGAGAAATGGCAGAAAAATCACATAGAAGGTTATTGTGATAGTGAATGGATAATTCACACAAATATTTTCATCAGTTTTGTTCACTATGTAATTTCTGGCTAGGAAAAGTTAACTGCCCTGCTTTCATTTTTGCCATCATTGTGTGACATGGCGGTGCTTGTGCGCCCTGGTGCTGTACCGTGTGGCACCGGTGCTTTTCCCCACCACTCTTGCCTCATCGTGTAGCAGTGCATGTGTGACAGAAACAGAGCTGGCTCTTGTGTCTTATTTGGATGTGCTGAATATCCATTCTCAATCTTATCAAATACGACACTGTTAATCTATTTTGCTAACGTTAAGCTTGAGCACAAAAGGTTTGGATATATATGTGAGATTTTTTATTGTTCAGTGGGAAAATTCTTTAAACATGACGGGAATATGCCACTCGACCATAAATATCGAAGCACCAACACAGCACCATCACTACGAAAATGAACATTCTGTTACACATGAGGGGATTGTTGGACAAGACAGAAGGGAAATCAAAAATAAATTAAAAACACAATTGCCACAATCTGAAGAGATAAGTCTTGCTTATTCTAAAAGAAAACCAGAAATGTTCCTTTGTTTTTAAATTGTACTTATTATGGATCGTGCGGCCCCTTGCATCGAAGGTTCGAGTCCTCCATTGGGCATGTGTGTGTGTGTGTGTGTGTGTGTGTGTGTGTGTGTGTGTGTGTTGTCCTTAGCATAAGTTAGCTTGAGTTTTTTGTAAGTCTAGGGACAGATGTTTTGTCTTGTAGGATTACAAACATTTGAACATTTGGATCACTGACCTCACTTTCAAGAAAAACATCATGGGTTATTTACATGACGTACATAACTAATTGCAGAATAAAAATAAATTTATCGGTACTATGTGTGATTTTATTGGAAGTTCCAAATGTATGTTCTAAAAGTGGCTTCAAAAAGAAAATTTAGGAAATTTTCCCTTGCAAAATACTTTAAATTAAGTACTTATGTCCACATCAGGGAGTACACAAAAGAGTTATAGTGATTGCATAAAATTTTTGAAGATAGGTTTGAAGAAATAAAGTAACTAAACCTGCACTCCAAAGTTTTTATAATGCCTCTTTCAGTGAACCAAGAGGATGCCTCATCATGTCTCGAAATTGAGCGGATAAAACTACAGTAAGATTCAATTTTGACAGACCTCTACCCCCATTACAATAGTTGTTTCAATTCCATTTTATAAAGGCGTTGATCAACAAGAATTCATGAGGATTCATGCCTTTGTCCTAAAATGTGTTGCAATGTTCTGAAAAACGTTCATTTGTGAACAAATGTTTTCAATTATGAATATTAACAAAACGAAAACATGCTCAAGTTTAATGCATTGTTGCAAGCTGTATTTCAAATTGCAACTGTCTAAATGATTGTGTCAAATATGTTAGTGGCTTCATAGGGATGCCAAAGATAAAAAAAAGGATGTTGAAAAATTTGTGCAAAATAAGGAGCGCAATAAAACTATGGTATTCTTTCTGTCTATGTACTAAAATTATTGGCATTATTATTATACATTACTCATGCTAAGCACTTCAACAACATGTCCCTCTCCTAACAGTGCCATGACAGAGCTGTGTCTGCCTCACTCAAATGCCCCACACAACCAGCACTGCAGCAGAGCACCGGTGCTTTTCCCAGTGCCCACGAAGTTCCCGAGTTGGAGAGGCCTGGTCTAAGGAAAGGTCCATCCATTACAGCAATATCTTTATTAATTTTTCTTTGATTCTTTCCGATACTTTATGTCCAGTGGACACACTGGCGATGGCAAGGAGATGGCCGGCGTGAGTTCTGTCACATAGCCTTGGTAGTCAGTATTCTGCGGCCCAGAAATTAGTGTGTTTGCCTTTGTAGAGTTTGTGAAAGTTTGCTGACTCAGCTGTAGAAGGGTGGGGAGACCCTGTCATGCACAGGTGGTCATGGTTACCTGTTTGGTGGGTAGAGGATGGAGAGAATGGTCATTCAGAGCTGGCCGTGGTTACCTGTGAGTTTTTGTTTGGTATCACCGGAAGAGCAGGACAGTACTCCGCGGGTGCTCTACATGATGTTTGCCAGACTGTTGCCACAGCAAATCAGCCATTCTGCCTCAGGTTAGATTTGAATAGCACTGTCGCCAGGCTGGCGTGTCATTTTTACGGTTATGAATTCCTGGAAAGTTTCACCGAATTTGCTGATGTGGCTGGTTGCAGAAATGTTCTTCTGTATGATGAATATTGAGCGGGTTGTTGGTTCCATATTTGCTCGCCTAGAGCAGTGGGGCCCTGGCACCAAAGACCATAAAATTTATGTATTTTGAGGCCTGGTACCGAAAGAGAGCATCTGAAAATTCCGGAGAGGTTGTGGAGCTGTGTATGGTAACGTCTCAGTTGGAACTTTGCTTGTGTGGGAGGAGCTTGTAGGGGCATCTGCATAACACTCTGTGATTCACTAAGGCTTAGGATTGTGACAGTTTTGTAATTTGGCAATGGCTTCTCACGATATCATTGGGCAGGCAATTTACAGTATGTGGTAATTGGAGAGCTTTGGCTGCATAGGTGGGGTCATACGCCATGACCAGGAAGTGGAGCATGGAGAGAGATTTTTGTGGATTTGCTGGTAGGTGCGGTACAACTTAGGTCTCATTTTGATGACTCCAAAGTGTTTGGACCTCTTGATTTCGCGGTTAACTTGTACTGTTATCTGCACTTTGATACTTATCCTGTGTGCTCGCTTCCAGTTGCCACAGTTGCCTTAGATTATTTTTGGAAGTCTCACTTTGAGCATTTGCAGTTTGCGGATCATGCATATTTTAAGATTTTGTGTCAGAAGCCGGACTTCATGATTTGAACATGTGAATACAGTTTCACAAGTACACTGCAGTCAACTTGTCTGCTTGCAATATAAAATTGTGCAGCCATTGTCTGATTAGCAGCACAGAAGCTACATAGACTGTTGTTAAATATTGTTTCTGCTTCACAGAACGAAGTGAGAAAATGGTAAATGTTATTTCATCTCTGATCTACTGTCATCACCTGCTGCTGCTGACTCCTGTGCGTGCCCTTCTTTTGCTCCAAATATTTGGTAATGTGTCACCTGCATCATGCCAGGGCCAGTATATTGCTGTTTTGGAGGATTTTTCTTTATAACCAGGATTACTTGTTCAAATTGGGAAACTTCATGTGCCCTTTGAGTTTGTGTATCTGCTGTAGTAGTTTGGATAATTATTCTTCCTGAATAGGTTTCCTTCTTCTTTGACTCAGCCAGTCATTTGTTGTTGTAAAGGTATAGTCAACATAACTTCAATTGTTATTTGTATTTTTTTTCTTTTTTGTTAACTGTTGCATACAGTAACTCATTTTATTACAAAGTTTGTGTAATTTCCTGTTAGCTTTGTCATGTGACAGAATGAATTGTTTGTGATAAATAAATTGCACCTGAAGTATATACATTCTTTCAATTCAAAGTTTCCCAATCATTTATATTTTTGGAGGTGCAAATAGGTGTTAGTTAAGTGAGAATGTACTGACTAAATTAGGTCTCCATTTATAGTACATCTCATAGTGTTATTGATTAGAAATTTATAAGATAAATCAATGAGCAGTTGAGGTCAATAAAAAAATCATTTTTCATGTTTTTTATATAAATGGTGGTGGCCCAAAATTAACTATCAAAAATATTACATCTCTTTAATATCTGAAATTAAAGAATTAATTCAAATTATTGTATCATGTGGGGAATTTGCATACTGAGTACTTTTGCAGTCAACAATACTTACGCACATACTAGAGAAATTCACCTACAACAATGAAACAACAGCTTACAATTCTTTTGACCTTAAACCTTTTGAATTTTATGATGAATTGTGATTGCAAATTGGTGTTTCAACCAAGGAAACCTGTTAATGTCATGTACTTCACACTTTGCGGGTTGTGCTATTGTGTCACTCATAACGTTAAGTTATAACTAGAAGCATGTGACTGTAGAGTTCTCCACATTGTACCGTACAACTAGAAAATATCAGTGTGCACGCTGACACTGAATTGGTGGCACTACCCCTATAACTTTATGAACAGCATTTCTAGCATTAGAATGAGAAAACTCTGGTAGCAAAGAGAATATTAACAGGTCCTGGTGAATTACACTTGTTTGTTACCACAACATCAACCCATTCAAATAAATAAGTAGCAATACTTTGAAATTAATTATGTTTGGTCTGATGTAGATATGTTACTGAAAGAGGGAAAATACGTCTTTAATTTGACAGTGCTCTCTCTCTCTCTCTCTCTCTCTCTCTCTCTCTCTCTCTCTGAATCTACATGTTTCCACATAAAAATTTTCCTAGAGCCAGATGCACGAAATCTAATAATAGTGATAAATTTAATTCTCATAATTCGTCATGAAACAAACAGTAATGAAGCTGAATAATAACATTTAGTAGGGGAAATAATGTTTACAACTCTTACTGTTTGCATAATATGTTTATAGCAGGTACTTTAATAGCAGAAATTTGAAAGAATAAATAGTGCAGATTTGATACTGGAAATCATTTGTGAAATAAAATTTTTCTAGGGCCAGATGCATGAAATATAATAATTATGATAAAATTTAATTCCCATAATTCTTGATGAAACTAACAGTACAAAGGCTGAATAATAACTTTTGTAGGGGGAATAATTTTTACAGTTCTTACTATTTGCATAATGTGTTCACAGCAGATATTTTAGTAGCAAAATTTTTAAAGAAAAAAAAGTGACAAATTGATATTGAAAATAATATATGAATGGGAATGCAAAGAAAGTTGTTTGGAGGGCCCATATTGGTTTCTCAAACAATGATAGATAACTGCACCATTACTTAGATTTCATAGGACAATGGTGACATGAGAACAAGAATGTATTTGGCAATATGTGGAATAAATACTTGACCAAACTGAAGTAAATGTTGGTATCAACCAAGAACAAAATTGTTTCAGGGAACAATAATTGAAGAAAATGGCCAAATATAAGAGAGCTGTACACTGTCACGCATACAGAAATATTTGGTTGTCCATTGCATTGTGAGTCCATGCATTATGAAAGTCAACAAAATACCATATTTGAGAAAGGGAGTCACTTAAGATAAGTAGAAAACGATTCTCAAAATGGAAGTGATTTTAACAGGTAGATTATGTGTGTTGTGGCTACACCACAGAAAACATTTTGAATGCAAATGGTAGATAGGGTCCAGAGTATGTTTGCTGGGGCAGTTGTAGAAGAAAATGGTTACCATTCTTATCTCATATATGAGGTAGTAAGAGTAGAGATACATCATGTCATGGTAGCAAGAACTGTCAAACAGAGTAAGCAAGAGGTTACTGCCATGAATGTTGACCCATATATGACATGATGTATTAGAAATATTGAAATGTTAAAGAGCGGATATACAAAACTTTAACATCGACCTCCACCAACAACAAATGACTCAGGAGGAATTAACTTCATCAATTCTAGCCCGAAAATGCTATTTCAACAAGGACACATTATACATCATTTACAAATGCAGCTTTTGTTCACAAATGAAAACACCAATTTAGCAGTATAACATGACAAAGAGAATCTAAAACACTCACTTTCACTTAGTTAGAGGCCTTGGAGAGGCAAGGACTCGCTACTCCCAGTAAAGAAGACATGTTCTCCATTACTTATACATACAATCCAAGATAAAAGGTTGTAACTGACCGACAAATAGGATCTGGTCTCTCTGAGGAATAATCTTGGTGACAGCTAGTCGGTTGCATTAATGTATTAAAATTATTACAAATAAGGACTGGCATAAAGACATTCCTAGCAGTCTGTGTTGAAGAACAATATTCTCATAGGGCCTCGTCATGTGATTAGACAGTGACAGTAACCAATGTGATACATTGACTGAAAGAGTATAGGAGCAAAAACTGACACACAAATTGTATGTAGTAAGATACATGTTGAGCTGCTTAACACTGTTTATCCTATAAGGAATTTAAAAAAATAGAATGTTTGATATTGATTATAAGATGTCACCACTGTTTTCTTCTTGGAAGCACCTATAATCACATAATTCCATGGATAGCTGTATGTGCCTGGGTGCTGACATGATTCATTGCACACTTCCTATAAGATAATCATAGTTCATAACAGGCATTAAGATGTTTGATCATTTTCTTGTTTGTAACATTAGTTACAGAATTACTGTTTGTTACAGGTGACTCTGATGTTATGTTTGTTTCAGGGGAAATGAGTGGAGCAACTCAGAAACCACCGAAAATTGTCAACCCAGAAAGAAATATGAAACGAGATCAAGGACAAGGTGAGTGCATAAAGGAAATTATAGGAGAGTAAAGTGGAAATAAAGGGAGTACTCCAAAAAAGTATGTAAAAATTTACCTTGGTCATACAGAGTCTCAGAATGTGTTGCACAATTAATTTGAAGCTTAATTCTCTGTAAGGTATTTGCAAAAGGTAATGCACAATAATAATGGTAACACTGCTGGTTAATAATTCAGTGTAATATTCAAAATATGTTCTTAGTATTGTTTGTCTGTAGTCATCTGAAGAATCACCTTATGCTGGTTTGATGTCACAGGTTGCAAAGTCGCCAGGAAATGGCATTGTTGGCTGCTTGACCCATGTTGGAACTGTTGCCAATAACAGTGTAGAGTAATACTTCACATGTAGGGGCAGTTTAATAATGACTGTGCTGAAATATGATTGGAGTGAAATTGCCATTTTATTTAATAGTAACATTGCATAGTTTAATTCTTCTGATTTGATTCTTTTTCTATCGATACTAAAAATTATGATATTGACTTTACAAATACTAATATCAAATAAAGAAAGACATTTAATAAAAAGAATATTAGTGCTAATGCAGAGACAAAAATTTTATGACCTCAGTTACAGAAGTGAGCCATTAGCATGACAGCTGTCAGGGCCGGATCTAGGACATTTGCCAAGGGGGGCAAGCTTAAATTTGCCGCCCCTTCTTTCACCCCCCCCCTGTAAGAATCGACTTTTTGATGCTAATTGGGTTACTTATTTCTAAATAAATGTCACAATCTCACAACATGAACTTATTTTGTTGACTGAATTAAGATCAAAGGAAAACAGAACAATTTTAATACATACAAAAATATTACAAGATTACTCATCGTACAAAAAACAATTCAAAATTTTGCTTTTCAAGCTTTTTTTGCTGCAAAACTGTTTTTGATATCATCATAGTTTACAGAAACAGCTCGTTTGTGCTCTATGGATATTATACTCAGATTTGTTAAGTTGTCATGCTCCTCTAGTGTATTTAATTCTCCACACAAAACAGAAACTAGAATGGTAAGATATATTTTAACGCTGTAGTAAAGTTGGGATACCCCTCTACCAATTTATTTTTATAAATTAAACTTAATGTTGATGATGAAGTGGAATCTTGCAAGGCTCTGTCTACTGCCAGTGCATGTTGTCTGGAACTTTCAACTTCAAGTTCTTCCTCGCTAAGATCTTCTGCCAGTTCTGCTGGTTTGGCCTTCAAGTCCTCCACTTCCATTTTTCGAATTTGCACACCACACAGAAAACTAATTTTTGCACCAATTTTCTCAAGTGCGGTAAACCTGGTACTAAGCTCTGTCAATTATTCCTTTTTTCTTTTCTGTGAATGTTGGATACTTTATCCTCACAAAGCTCATCAGCCATTTTCTTCTTTCTTCGAATCCTTTTTTCAGAGAATACTGTTGATACTGCATTGTCTTCTGCTAGCACTTTGACCTCAGAAATAGCTTCAGAGGTACAAGAATCCCGGGAAGTTTTGAGAAAGCCCAAAAGTCCTTGAATGTTTCGAACAGCTTTATCAATTGTAAAGTATTAAATTCACAGAAACTACTACCAGAAACAAGTTAAAGTAATGAATTTGAGTCTTCACATATTTTTCAAAATAGATCTTTTCTCTGATTTTGTTTCTGGTGTTGACAATTTATAAGTTTCAGTTTCTTCCAGGGCATTCAAAACTTTATGAAAATGCTTGTAAACAGCTTCAACTGCATCTACTCTTGCAGATCACCTAGTATTTCTGAAAGTCTGCTGAATTTGTTCCTACTAAATTTAAAGAGTGAGCAGCACATGGTACGAAATAGGACAGTTCATTCTTCTGAAGTATTCTTGACTGGACCCCTTTGTACTTTCCAGCCTTGTTTACCCCATTGTCATGAGACTGCCCCATGCAGTACTTAATGTTCAACCCATCTTGTTCCGATTTTTGCAATATATCTTGACTAAGGCCTTCTCCTGTTTTGTCTGTAACTGTAAAGAAGTCAGTAAAACTTTCCACAACTTCTGAGTCATTCGACTTGACATATCGAATTACTTGTGTCATCTGCGCATTGTGGCTGATATCTGGAGTGCAGTCAAACATCAGTGAAAAGTACTTAGCAGCTAAAATATCTTCAATTATATCTTGCTTTATTTTGTCAGCAATCAAGTCATGGAAATCATCTTGTATATTTTTGTAAAAATATCTAATCTGGCCTTTCTTGTGGCGTTCAATATGCAGACGACGGGGGACACTATAGTATGATATATTTAGAAATTTGCTGCTATGTGGATCATCAAAATCACCATCTTCTTTTGTTCCTCTAAAAGGACTTCCTTGCTTAGCTAGAGGAAGGACAGCATCAATAATACAGTAGATTCCGCCTGTTTTATCTGGTATTGCTGCCCAGTGTGCGATACTTATCAGGTGGGTTTGTCGGAGGACATCAAAAGAGTTGAAAGAAGGGCAGCTTGTTTTGTATTGTCGTGATACAGGGGAGACAGTGTCACGGAAATGATAGAGGATCTGGGATGGGAATCATTAGAACAAAGGCGTTTATCGCTGCGACGTGGGCTACTTACGAAACTACAATCGTCAACATTCTCTTCCAAATGTGAAAATATATTGATGCCTCCCACTTACATAAGTAGAAAAGGTCCTTTGAATAAATACGTGAAATCAGAGCTCGAACAGAGAGATTCAGATGTTCTTTCTTCCCGCGCGCTATTCGAGAATGGAATGGGAGATAAATAGTATAAAAGTGGTCCGATGAACCCTCTGTCAGGCAGTTAAATGTGATTTATAGAGTGTCCTGTGTAGATGTCTATCAATTCCACCGCCACCGAGAGAGGACTCTAGATCCTTAATGATTTTGACTTTCAATAAGAAGTGTCATCATCATCATCATCATCATCATCATTAGAGACTGATTATGCCTTTCGGTGTTCAGTCTGGACCATAGTACCTCTAATAAAATTCCTCCATGATCCCCTATTCAATGCTAACATTGATGCCTCGTCTGATGTTATGCCTTTTACTTCAAAATCATTCTGCACCAAATCTAAGTACTTTCTTCTTGGTCTACCTTGACTCCTCTTACCCTCCACTGACGAGCTCATGAGTCTCTTAGGTAACGTTGCTTCTCCCATGCGTGTAACACGACCTCACCATCTCAGTCTGTTCACTCTAACTGCTTCATCTATGGTGTTAATTCCCAGCTTTTATTTTATTTCCTCATTATGGACACCCTCCTGCCATTGTTCCCATCTATTGGTACCTGCAATCATTCTTGCTACTTTCATATCTGTAACCTCTACCTTGTGAATAAGGTAACCTGTATCCACCCAACTTTCACTCCCATACAATAAAGTTGGTCGAAAGATAGAGCGGTGAACTGCTAGCTTAGTATTGGTACTTACTTCCTTCTTGCAGAAGAGAGTAGATCTTAGCTGAGAACTCACTGCATTAGCTTTGCTGCCCCTCGATTCCAGTTGTTTTGCTATGTTGCCATCCTGTGAGAAAATACATCCCAGGTACTTGAAACTGTCTACCTGTTCTACATTTGTTCCTCCTATTTGGCACTCAGTCTGTTTAAATCTCTTTCCCACAGATATTACTTTTGTTTTGGAGATACTGATCCTCATATCATAATCCTTGCACCTCTGATCGAGCTCTGAAATATTAGTTTGCAACCCTTCAATCGAATCGGCCATTAAAACTAAGTCATCAGCATATGTGAGACTGCTTATTTTGTTTTCACCTATTTTAATCCCGCCCTGCCAGTCTACTGCTCTCAACATATGATCCATGAATAGTATGAACAACAGTGGTGACAGGTTACAGCCTTGTCTTACCCCTGAAACTACTCTGAACCCTGAGCTTAATTTGCCATCTACTCTAACTGCTGCCTGACAGTCTACATTATGCCCTTTAATTGCCTGCAGACGTTTGCCTCCTATACCATAATCTTGTAGAACGGACAGTAGCTTCCTCCTAGGAACATGGTCATAAGCCTTTTCTAGATGTATGAAGCATAAATACAACTCCCTGTTCCACTCATAGCACTTTACCATAACCTGCCGAAAGCTAAAGATCTGGTCCTGACAGCCTCTAAGAGGCCTAAACCCACACTGATTTTCATCTCACTTGTCCTCAATTAATACTCGCACTCTCCTTTCAACAATACATGAGAATATTTTGCCTACAACGCTAATTAAAGAGATACCTCGATAGTTGTTACAATCTTTTCTGTTTCCATATTTGAAAATTGGCGTGGTTACCACTTTCGTCCAGTGTAACCATTTGAGACCTGATATTCCACTGTATTTGATGAGTTCTGGCTTAATTTCATCCACCCCAGCCGCTTTATTGCACTGTAATCTACTGACCATTTTCTCTACTTCCTCAAATGAGATCCTGTTTCCATCGTCATTCCTATCCCATTCTACCTGAAAATCTGACACATCGTTGAGCGTTTCACCTACATTGAGCAATTCTTCAAAATATTCCCTCCATCTGCTCAAGGCATCTACAGGATTGACTAGCAGTTTTCCTGAACTGTCCAACACACTTGTTAATTCCTTCTTCCCTCCCTTTCGAAGATTGCTAATCACGCTCCAAAATGGTTTTCCCGCAGCTTGACCCAGAGTTACTAGCTTATTTCCAAAGTCTTCCCATGATTTCACTTGGAGTCTGCAATTATCCATTTGGCTTTGTTTCTTTCTTCAACATAACTTTCTCTGTCTGCCTGATTTCTAGTATGGAGCCATTTTTGAAATGCCATCTTTTTCTTTTTACAGGCTGCCTTGACTGTGTCATTCCACCAGGCTGTCTTTACACACTACTGTTCCAAGACATTCTCTAGCTACTTCCAGTAGTGTGTCCCTGTACCTTGACCATTCCTTTTCCAGTGACTGTAAATCATTACATTCAACTAACTGGTAGCTTTCTGAGATCATTGCTATGTATTTCTGCCTAATTTCCTTGTCTTGAAGCTTTTCCACTCTTATCCTTCTACACATAGACCTGACTTTCTGCTCTTTTGGTCTCACAAAACCAATTTCACTACAGATTAAATAATGATCAGTATCATCAAAGAACCCCCTGAAAACACATGTGTCTTTGACTGCCTTTCTGATTTCCTGATCTGTTATTATATAGTCAATGACAGATCCCCTTCCTTCCCATGTATAGCGGTGAATGTCCTTATGTTTAAAGAAGGAGTTTGTGATAACTAAGCCCATACTGGAACAGAAATCCAAGAGCTGTTTTCCGTTCCTGTTGGCCTCCATATCCTCTCCAAACTTACCCATAACCTTTTCATAACCTTCTGTTCGATTTTTTATCCTGGTGTTGAAATCACCCATGAATAAAACACTATCCTTATCCTTCAGCTACATCACTAAGTGTGTTGTAAAATCTGTTCATCTCATCTTGATCTGTCCTTTCACAGGGTGAATATACTGCCACAATCCTAATTTTCTTGTTGGAGATGGCCAAATCTATCCACATCAGTTGTTCATTTACATACCTTATTGCAATTATGCTGCGTTCGATTGCTTTCCTGATGTAAAACCCTACACTCCACTGTGCTCTTCCTACTTTGACTTCAGACAGGTAGACCTTGTATTCTCCAACTTCATCCTGTTTCTCTCCTCTTACTCTAACGTCACTAACAGCTAAGACATCTAACCCCATATTACTTGAAGCCTCCGCCAGCTCCACCTTCTTACAAGTGTAATCCCCATTGATATTGTCGCGTTGCAATGGAAGCAGGCTTGACTTCGAAGGCAACTGGACACAGAACTTATACTGAAAGCACGTTTATTACGAATTCAACATACACGCAGCACTGACTAACTCTCGGGCAGAGTGCTTTGCTATTTATACACAGACAGAATTTACCAGAAATTAGAAGAACAGTTAACATAAGAAACAAGTAGAATTTACAAGTGAACATAAGAAAGATGCAGAACATTCTGGAATTGTTAATTACAAAGAAATAAATTTTTTCCGGAGGGCGGAATTGAACCGGCGCCCTTTAGCACCGCAGTCTGTGACGCTATCTCCTGCGCCACACCAGCAGTCAGTGTACGTGGTCACTCGTGGCATTGCTCCCTCTCGTGGAAAAACAGCGACCCGCTGTTACGTTCCCTGTGGAGCTAGCTGCAATGTCCTGGATCTTGACCTTGTCATAGGTCCTCTGTATGGCAGTTCAAGGAAATCCTTCCTTTCTCCACGATTATCGACGATAGACGTCCTGTCGTGGCTTCATCAGTAACATTACCGTCCTTAGCGTCCTTGAACAAGAAGCCATTGTCGTCTACCTGCTCTTCAGGATCATAGTAAAGCTTCATGCGCAGGACGTGAACAATGTCTCTTCGCTTTTGCCTTTTCGACGACGGCTCATAGTCCTCAACTTTGTATGTGACGTCTGACAGGCAGCATATGACACGATATGGACCAAAGTATTGCTTCAATAACTTTTCTGACAGTCCAACCTTCCGTACAGGGGTAAAAATCCATACTAGATCTCCTGGGCTGTACACAACAGGTCGGTGCTTGTCGTTATACTGCTGACGGTCCTTCTCCTGGGCGTCCAGTGTCCGTATGCGAGCCAGCTGTCTTGCTTCTTCGACCCTGGTGATGAGCTGTTTAACATAGTCATCCTGATTGTCGTCCAGTTGGAAAGGGAACAGCGTATCGATTGTCGTCTCAGCTTCACGGCCATGGAGCAGGAAAAACGGCGTGAAGCCTGTGGTGTCTTGTCTTGCGGTATTGTAAGCAAATGTCACGACTGGCAGAATTGTATCCCAATCCTTCTGCTCAACATCGATGTACATCGAGAGCACATCGGCTAACGTCTTGTTAAAACGTTCCATAAGACCATTTATCTGAGGATGGTATGCAGTTGTCATTCTGTGGACAACGTTGCACCATGACATTACTTCTGATACTAGTTGTTACTGGAATACTTTTCCACGATCAGATATCATCACACGTGGTGCTCCGTGCTTCAAAATAATGTCTTCTACAAGGAATTTTGCGATCTCTGGAGCTTCTGCAGTCGGCACGGGTTTGGTGACAGCGTAGCGTGTGAGATAGTCAGTGCAGACTATTATCCATCGGTAACCAGTTGTCGCTTTCGGAAACCTCCCTAAAAAATCGATCCCAAATCGATGGAAGAGAGCTGCTGCCAGCAGAATCGGTACGAGATGCCCTGGAGGTAATTGTGGCACATGCTTCTGTCGCTGGCACTCTTTACAGTGATTCACATAGTGCTTGACAGATTGGTAGAGACCTTCCCAGTAATACCTGCGTCTGATTCTAGGGTCTTCACGAATCCCAGATGACCAGATATTGGAGCATCGTGGAAATATTTGAGAATAGCTTGCTGGAGATGAGCTGGAATGACCAGCAGCCATTTGGGGCCCAGTGGATCGTAGTTGCTCTTATACAATGTTCTGTTTATAAGTTGGAACTCTGCATTGGTCGTTTCTCCTTTCTCCAAGGCCTCTATCGGTTTTAATAGTGCTGCATCTTCCCTCTGTTCAGCTGTAATGTCATCTAATTCAGTGAGGGCTGAAATTTCATTCATGCTGTTGTGTTTCGCTAATGGATTCCTCGAAAGGCAGTCGGCATCCTTGTGTTTGGGCCCGTTCTTGAATACCACTGTGACATTGTACTCTTGGAGTCTTAGTGCCCATCTTGCTAGTCGACCTGATGGATCCTTCAAGTTAGTCAGCCAACACAAAGAATGGTGGTCTGTCACGATGGTGAATGGTTTGCCGAATAAATACGGCCGGAACTTGTTGATAGCCCAGATAACTGTGAGACATTCTTTTTCAGTTATAGAGTAGTTCATACTTTGAGAGTACTCTTGATGCATAGGCTATCACTTTTTCAGCACCTTCCTGAACTTGTACAAGCACTGCACCAACCCATAACCACTGGCATCTGTGTGAAGTTCTGTTTCTGCATTCTCGTCATACAAGGCTAGCACTGGTGCGGAAGTTAGAGCCTCCTTAAGTGCCCGGAAAGCTCTTTCTTTTGTCTCATCCCAGTAAAACATGGCGTCTCCCTGCATTGTTTGGTGGAGGCGCTGGGTATCCTGTGCAACAGCTGCATCACCGTGGCTCCTATTAGGCAATGTAAAAGCTGTCGCTTACACAGACTGGAACCGGAATACAAGGGATACACTGAGTAGGTCCTCCCAAAAGTCCGTATTATCAGAAGAACGATGGAGACAAAACCAACAATACGCCAGCTGCACATCAGATACCTGTCGGTGTTCTCTGGAGATGCTGAACAGGGCCCCAACAAATGGCTAAAAGGGTTCAACCAAGTTGCCAAGTACAACAGGTGGGATCATACGATGTGCTTGGCCAACGTTTATTTTCTACCTGGATGGAACAGCCCAGCAATGGTTCGAAAACAACGAAGACAAGTTGAATGACTGGGAGACGTTCCAGGAGGAACTTAAGAAGATGTTTGGAGACCGCCAGCACCAAATCCGCTCGGCGGAAGAACAACTGAAGAACCAGGCCCAACAACATGGTGAGCCGACACAATCTTACATACAGAATGTTTTGGCCCTGTGTAACAAAGTCAACCAGAACATGACTGAGGCGGACAAAATCACCCACCTGATGAAGGGAATTGCAGAAGATATGTACCAAGCTCTTCTGATAAAAGACAGAAGAGTTCATCAAGTGGTGCCAGCTTATTGAAGAGATACAACAAAGGAGGGTTGGACACAAGAAATATGACAGACTCCCAAATGTAGTTCCTATGGCCGTTGTGGAAGACCAGCATGACTTCGCTTCTCTCATACGACAAATTGTGAGAGAAGAACTACAACAGTGCATGGCAGCCAGGACTATCAGACCAAGCAAGCATCAGATTATGGCCACAGATGTGAGCCCTGTAAGTCATGAGGGAGCCGACGCTGCTGAGGACGAGGTATTTCAAACATTAGCTACTGTCTGCCCCATCAATCGCACCCGACGCCCTGCTATGACTTACGCTGCAGCCGTCAAATGGCAGCCCATGAACCGGCCGATGCGACCACCGCCAACTCCCCCGGTATCTATGACGTCCCACAGAAGAACAAACGTATGGAGGACAGAAGACAACACACCACTGTGTTTCCACTGTGGACGCCCTGGACATGTCGTACGCTACTGCAGAGAGAGAAGGCGAGTATTCAGTGATTATTTTGCCGCAAGACGTCAGCCGTTGGAGCAGTTCTATCCCAGGCAGTCACCTGCTGATGAGTTCAGTCGACCTATGGGAAGAAGCCCATCGCCGTACCCTAGACGAGGTCGCTCCCCGACGCGCCGCAGCCGTTCACCGTCGCCGTACAGAGGTACCAGCTTCTCCCCTAGCCGCCCCGCTCAGGAAAACTAAGTGAGGCGACCATCTACAGAGGTGAGGCCGCTGCAGATGAAAATCCTCCATGGACGACAGTCGCTAAGATGTTGGGAAATCTCATCGATGTCATAATCGACGGCCAACCTGTCCGGGCACTTGTTGATTCAGGAGCCTCTTTTTCTGTATTATCGGATAATTACCACCATACACTAAAGAAGACAATGTTCTGTGTTACGGGATCATCTGTGCTGAAGGTCGCGAATGGAAAGTACGTCCATCCAGCAGGAACTTGTGTCGCAAGAATAACCATCAACAACTGGACGCAGCCGTTTGAATTTGTCGTGTTAACAGAATGTAGTCACAATGCCATCCTTGGATGGGTCTTCCTTCAGGCATCCCAAGCTATCATTGACTGTGGAAGATCTGAGCTGCAAATTGAAGAAGTTGTTTGGCCGGATACACGTAATACAGAATTCTCTGTGAAGTTATTCGCCTTTCACGATGAGAAGAGTTGCTGTCACAAATAGAGATGGGCAATTAAACTGTGAAGTGCTTGTTGGTACTACATAGTTTATCAGGCTCACAAAAGAAATTTACATACCATTGGCTATAATAAGCATTACCGGTGATCAAGGAGAGATTTGGATCACAAATTGTCACGAGCAGTCACAACTTATCCCCAAGGGAATGTGTATCGGGACAGCTGAACCAATCCAGGACGGTGAGCTCAACGTCATCAATGAAGACCCATTCCCTGCTGTTAGTACAGACAACATGCTGGAGGAAACAAACATGGAACTGCCGATAGGGCCTGGACTGACCAAGGAACAACGCCAGCGGGTGTTAAGTATACTACGCCAATTTTCAGGCGCATTCTCACCTCAGCAGGGGAAACATCAGACGATAAAGCACCGTATCAATACTGGGGATCATCCGCCAATTAGCCAGCGTTCGTATAGAGTGTCACCAGCTGAAAGATGGATAATTCGGGAGGAAGTGGAGAAGATGTTGCGAGATGACATTATTCAGCCTTACTCGTAAAGAAGAAGGATGGCACATGGCGATTCTGTGTCGACTATCGGCGGCTGAACAGAATCACATATTCATTTGTCTGAAAGTGGGAATCTATGCAAATTAATAAACATTGTGCATTTACTTATGCAATAATGCAAAAATCTCCCTCATTCTGTCTAATATCTAGTAGATTTTCAAAGTTTGATTAGCTGAAGTACTGGTCAAAATTTGCCACCCTCTAAATTCTGCCGCCCGGGGCAACTACCCCCTTTGCCCCTCCCTAGATCCGGCCCTGCAGCTGTGGAACTACTTTTCCAGAATTATTTGGGTAAAATACTTAAACTTTGAATTTTTCATAGTGTAGAATGAAGGTATGGTCATTAAGAGAGTAGTGTAGAATGAAGGTATGGTCATTATGAGAGTACTGCTCTAAATCATTCATACTACTTATAAACCGTAAGTCACAAACTGATTAACTATTCGCCAGGATTATTTCCCTTAACATAAATACCCACATTTCAAGAGCCATTGCTTGTAACGATAATAGTTTTTGACTCATAATTAATTAAACAAATTTGAAATGTAACACAAACATATGCAAAGAATGAGCTATACAAAGAAGGCAAGATAATCTGAGATGAAAGAGACACAACCAGAGCGAAATGGAATGCTGACTTATGTGCACTAATAGACATGGTGCAAGTGTTGGCATTATTAAAACTCACATCATGATATTGGTCAAGTTTCTTTTGTTATTGATTTTAGTGCTAGATTCAAGTCACTATTCAAGTTGCAGAAGAGATCGAAATCACTAGGGACCAAGACTGTGCAGTATAAAGAATGATCCAAAGTGTCTAATTTGAATGTTTTTTATTGCTGCCTGAGGCAGAGTGTTCTCATCCAAGAGTATAACACCAGATTTCCTTTGCATCCAAAACAACAGTAGCCATGACTGTTCACGGAAAAATTCCGACTGGTTAACTTACGAGGAGAGAACAGGCACGTCCCCCTTGCATTGACTGTTGTATTGTCTCATTGCTTTTTACATACCATTTGATAACACTTCTTCACTTAAGTATATGGCAAGAACTCAGTCATTTCAGCAGAAGTCATTCATTTCAGCAGAACTCATTCATTTAGTTGTTTGGTCATTGGTCAGCAGTTATATTGCCAAAAAAGCACAAAACTTGGGAGATACTAGTTTTATCATTACATTGCCATGCCCAGACTCCGAGAAATGGCAGGAAAATCACACAGAAAGTTACTGTGATTATGAATGGATCATTGACAGAAATGTTTTCGTCAGTTTTGTTAACTAGCTAATTTCTGGCTAGGAAAGGAAAACTGTCTTGCTGTCGTTATCATCATCATTGTTTGGACCAGAAACCTTTTGTATTTCATGATAAATTTTGGTTGCTGATAGGTTTATTTATTTTTCATGTCCAGAACACCATCCTTTACAGTCTAGTTTGAGTCCGTGTAATAAATTTTAAAATTTAGATATTTCTTGCCCAGTAATCAGCCACACAGATGGCCTTGTCGTTAGCTAGCTGTAAATTCAGTGGGGTACAGCATTTGCTTAGGTTTGGGCACGTCAGTAAGTGGTCGTCCGTCTGGACATTCCCACAGTCGCACAGAGGTTCCCCGTCGAGGTAGCCCCATCTTGAATGGCTGAACTTGCAATTTGAGAACCCAGTCCTCAGCCTGTTGAGAGCCTTCCAGGTTGTAAAGGATTTGTTACCTCCAGCTGCAAGTTGTTCTTTCAGGGCCAAGATAGGATTAGGTGTTACCTCCTTCCATAGCTGAAGCCTCCTCTCTTCGACAGTGACATCAATTGGCTCTGATGTCCAAAGGAAGCTCCTTCTTCAGCGAAGCCACCTAGGCTGTTGTTGGTGCCCATGTAGGGGGTGGCGATTATCTGTCAACTGTTTCTTCCCCTCCACCCCGGCAGCTACTTGCTGCCGTATGCTAGGGGGAGCTATCCCTATGAGGGGGTAGATCTTCTCTGTCGGCGTGGGTCTCAAGCACCCTGATATAATGCGGGCTGACTCATTTACAGCCATGTTGATATGTTTCAAGTGGGACGAATTCTTCCACACAGGCGCGGCATATTCAGCTGCCGGTAGACTAAGTGCCATGGCTGTTGTTCGAAGCACTTGTTGGTGAGCACCCCAGTTTGTCTTTGTCAGTTTAGGAATAATACTGTTCCTAGTGCTGACCTTTTTCTTAGTGTCTAAACAGTGTTGTTTGAATGACAGAGTTCTATTCAACTTAACCCGAGGTATTTGGGAGCGTAGCAGTGCTCCAGCTCTTGGCCTTTCCAGCTTACATGGAGTTTTGTCTTAGCTTCCTTATTCCTCAGATGGAAACTGCAGACTTGTGTCTTAGCTGGGTTGGTGTTACAACCAATGAAATCCTTTAATGCCTTGTACTTTGTGGGATCTGCTATTGTGTCTCTTATATATGTACAATGGTCCATGTTGTACAGCTAGAAGTTTTCAGTGTGCACACTTGACAACGAAGTTGTGCCACAACTTCTTTTTGTGGTATGCATAAATGGAAGTTACTTTATGAACAGCATTTCTAGCATCAGAATGAGAAAAAGATGGAAGCAAATAGAATATGAACAGGTCCAGGTAGTTTACAGTTTTTTTTACTTTGACTTCATCCAGTTCAAATAATTAAGTAGCAATCGCTATAAAATTAATTATTTTTGCACAGATGTACATATGTTACTGAAAAAGGAAAAATAGGTTTTTAATTTGACAGTGCTGTCTGTCACTGAATCTACATGTTTCCACATAAAATTTTTCTTAGGGCCTGATGCGAAATCTGAAATTTGCAATAAATTTTATTCCCATAATTCTTCATGGAAGTAACAGTACACACGCTGGATTGCAGGGGAAATAATTTGTACTATTCTTACTGTTTGCATAATGAGTCTACAGCAGGTACTTTATTAGCAGAATTATGAAAGAGAAAATGATGAAGATTTGACATTAAAAATAAGATGTCAAATGTAAATGCAAAGAAAGTAGTATAGAGAGCCAATAATGGTTTCTCGCAAAGCCATGGATAGGTGCACCATTACTTGCACTCCATAGGGCAATAGCGACATGGAAACAGGTACGTGTTTGGCAATATGTGGAATAAATATGTGGCCAAACTGAAGTAAATGTTTGATATCAAGCAATAGCAAAATTAGTTTAAGGGACAACAATTAGAAGAAATGGCCAAACATAACAGGAATATAGCCCATCATGCATACAGACATATTTAGTTGCCTGCTGCATTGTAGTCAAGGCATGATGGAAGTCAATGAAATCCCATATTTGATACAGAGAGTCAGATAAGAAAAGTAGAAAATGATTCTCAGTATGATTGTAATGTCACAAAGTAGATTCTGTGTCTTGTGGCTAGACCATAGACATGTTTTGGATGTAAATGGTAGATAGGGTCCAGAGTATGGTTCCTGTAGCATTTGTGGAAGATTACTATAACCATTCTTATCCCATACATGAGGTTGTAAGAGAAGACATGCATCATGTTGTAGTAGCAAGAACTGTCAAACAGAGTAAACAAGATATGAGTGCCATGAATGTTAACCAATACATGACATGATATATTCAAAATGTTGAAATGTTAAAGAGCAAATATAGCAAACTTTACCATAAATCTCCTCCAACAATCAAATGTCTAAGGTAGACTGAACTCCATCAATTCTAGACTGACAATACTATTTCAACAAGGACACACTAGTTTTAACTAAGCAATTATTGCTGCTGAAGATGTTTATATTCCCAGACGAGTAGCAAGACAAGTCCCCGTCAGCAATTTAGATGCACAGTTACTTTATGAAGTTCACATCATTTACTAATGCAGCTTCTATACACAAATGAAACTACAATTTAGCACTATAAGAGGATAAAGAGAATCTGGAGCGAGCACTGCCTTTCACTTACAGTCACAATTCATCTGTACAGCTAGATGCTAGGGACAGGCAAGGAATCCTCACATAAGATATACTTTCCCTTACTTACACATACAGTCCATGATAGAATGCCATAATTTAACTACCTTTTAGGATATGGTCTATCTGAGAAATACTATTGCTGGCAATTAGTCAGTTGCATTAATGTATTAGAATTATTACAAATAAAGTCTAGACAACAGACAGCCCTAGCAGTCTGTGATGAAGAACACCTGTATCACACCTGAAACAGTATCGGAGCAAAAACTGACACACACATTGTGTGTACTGCATAACAGCAGTTCAGAGCCCTAGCAGTCTGTGATGAAGAACACCTGTATCACACCTGAAACAGTATCGGAGCAAAAACTGACACACACATTGTGTGTACTGCATAACAGCAGTTCAGCAGTTTATCCTATGAAGAAATTAGGATAACAGCAGGCTTGATACTGATTACAAGATATCAGCACTGTTGTCTTCTTGGCAGCACTTATAATCACATAATTCAATGGGAAGCTGCATGTGCCTGGGCGCTGACATGATTCATTGCACACTTCCTGTAAGATTATCATAGTTCAAAAGAGACATTAAGATGTTTGATTATTTTCTTGTTTATAACATTAGTTACAGAATTACTGTTTGTTACAGGTGGCTCTGATGTTATTTTTGTTTCAGGGAGAATGAACTGAAGACCCTTGAAATGACAGTAAAGCCGAAAGTGACACACAGATACCACACGCGGTCCACGACCAGGTGAGTGCATAAAGGAAATTATAGGAGGGTAAAGTGAAAACAAAGGGAGTATTCCAAAAGAGTATGTAAAAAAATACCTTAGTCATACACAGTTTCAGAATGTATTGCATAATTAATTTTAACCTTAATTCTCTGAAAGGTATTTGCTAAAGGTAATGCACAATGGTAATTGTATCATTACTGGTTAATTATTTGGTGTAATATTCAAAATATGTTCTCAATATTGTTTACATATTTCATAACACTACACTTTCACATGTATAACATTATGCAGAGACATTTGAGATACACATTTCTTTCCCGGAGGCATTGGGTGGCGACAGGAAGGGCATCTGGCCATCCCGTAAATACTAATACACCAAATCTGGATTTAACAAAGCTGACCCTGCGTGTGTGGGCATATGACCAAAGAGACAGTTCTGAGTGTTGTTTGTCTGTAATAATTTGAAGGATCACCTTATGTTGGTTGGGTGCAGCAGGTGATGGACTAGGCCCCCTCAAATTATGGTTGTCATTGGTTACAAAGTAATGAGTAAATGGCACTTTTGGCTGCTTGCCTTGTGGTGGAACTGTTACCCATAACAGTGTCTAGAGTAATACTTCACATGTAGGGGCAGTTTGACAATCACTGTGCTCAAATACAATTGGACTGAAATTGCCATATTATTCAATACTGTAGTTACATCGATTAGTTTGATTCTTCTGATTTCTGTTTCGTTTTCTATAAATACTAAAATATTATGTTCTTGACTTCATTTTTACTAATATCCAATAAAGAAAGACAGTTAATAAAAAGAATATTAGTGTTAATGTAGAGACAAAAATTATATGATCTCTGTTACATGATACACTGCTTGTCAACAATTTTGTTAGCAACTAGTACATGGCTCATAGTGTCATTAAAAATGGTCATCATACTTTTCTTCTTGACAGTAGGCAAGAATACGTATCTCTAATGAGAGCTACTCACAGGTTACAAATTCTTTGTTATACAACAGTGAGCCACTAGCAGGATAGCTGTGGAACTACTTTCCAAGGCTTTTTTAGATAAAATACTGTAACACAGAATTTGTTATACTGTAGAATGAACGTAAGGTGATTATGAGAGTACCGCTCTTAGTCATCCATACTACTCATGTAAGTCAAAAACTAATTACCATATTCACCTGGAAAATTTGCCCTAACATGCCTTGCTTGTAATGGTAACAATTGTTCACTCATCAATGATTAAGCACATTTATAATATAATGCAAACATATGACAGGGCTGAACTGTACAGGGACGGCAAGGTAATCTGAGATGTATGGGACATAACGAGAGCAAACTGATATGCAGACTGACTTGGACTTAATGAAATGGTGAAATGTTGGCATTATTAAAATCACATCATAATATTGATCAACTTGCATTTGTCATTGAAATAGAGCCGGACTCAAACCACATTATTATATTCGAAAAGAGATGGATGTCACTAGGGACCCAGACCACACAGTACAAAGGATGATCCAAAGTGTCTCATTTCAACTTATTGTTTTGCTGTGTGAGTCTGAGTGTTATTATCCAACAGTAAAACACCTGATATCAGAAGATTACAATATGTGTTTTGAATTGTTCTTCTTAGGATTTACAGATCTTTTTGGTAGACTGTAGATGTGGTAGTCATACCACATTCCAGAAAAGCAATGAGTTATATATTGTTTGTATCCAAAATCTGTTTTTACAGAGAAATTCTGACACGTTTTCTTTGGATGACTTGGAGAACAGGTATGTCCCCCTTGCACTGACTGCTATATTGTAGGTGAAATTCCTGACCTTGAAATAGATCCTGCAGTTATCATAAAAAGAGAATAATTGTAGCATGGTAACATGGAAGAGTGTGTACACAAAAGACATAATAAAAATTGTAAAAAGCTACAAACCTCCAGTGACTCCATATACCTATGGCATGTCCTGTACTGTAATACGAACTATAATATAAAAAAAATGCAAAACCACTGTCAGTAGTGATAAATAAATGCCTCCATCCTTGGGAATTTCCAGATTTCTTAAAGTTGTGCACATAGTACCTGTTTACATAAAAGGAAATCCACTTGGAGTGTCAAGTTAGTGGCCCGTATCCATAATATTAGTAATAGCTAAAGTAATGGAAAATACAATGGAAGTACAACTTGTAAGTTACTTAAAAGGAAATACTCTCTTTTGTGATTCACAGCATGGCTTTTGATAGGGAAAGTCAACAGCAACAACTGTACTCTTTTTAATTTAAAAAAGAAGTCATGGATTTGAAGACAAAGAGTCTACAGATTTGGTACTCTGTGAAGAGGTTTGACTTCATTCCACATAAGACTTTACTCAACAAGCTAAAATCATGTTGTATTGAAGGAGCTGTCCTGCAAACTCTTGAATCATACCTAAAGTACAGATGGCAGATTGTATCAGTGCAGGGAGCAGTCTCAGATGAAACGAACAAAACAATTAGTTCCGCAGGGATTGGTCATAGAGCTCCTGTTGTTCTTTATATTTGTTGATGATCTAGGCTCCAATGGACACACACTGTGGTTTGCAGATGTTACTGCTTTGTTTGCTAAAGGAGAAAATATTGCTCAGGCTATGCAGCAGGCAGATATTCTCTTCAGTGAAACCAAGGCCTGGTTTGAAATCCACAGAATTAAAATTAATGAAGAAAAACATAGTGGATGATATGTAGTCTCAGTGTTACTGGAATACTGGGTGACACCGTTAAACTTCTGGGGTACCTCATTGATACCAAGTTAACTTGGCAACAACACACTAAACATGTGTGCTCCAAACTTTCACGGGCCCTGTACCTCTTGAGGAAAATAAAAAAAATATAATCTCAGATTAGTACTTGCTTCTTGTGAATGATGTTCCACAGCCATATGGCTGATGGGATGATGTTCCACAGCCTGGGCTGTTGATGTGGGGCCACACTGCAGGCTGTTAGAATGTGCTCATACTGCAAAAGAAAGCTATGAGGATCATTACCTCATGCAAAAAAATTGAAAATCTATTTTCTCTACATTGGGTGTGCTCACTAAGTTCAGCCAGTATATATTTAACTGCCTCATGCACGTAAAGATGAACCTAGAGACCTACAGCAGAAGAGTGATATTCATCAACACTGTACTCACAGTAAAGATAGTATAGATTGACGAAGATATCATTTAACGAAGACACAAAACAGCTTCCCAATGGTAACAATAAACTTTATTAAAGGAGAAACCAATGTACAACATTGAAGAATTTTTCTCTGCTGATATAAAAGTACCTACCTGAGTACTAACTTGATTTCAAGAATAGACTATTCTGGGTTTTATTTGTTCTTGTATTAATATTATTGTATGGTTATTGTTAAGTGCATATGTACACTCAGTTTGTCTTGAAAGATCAGTTGTCTGATCCCAGTTTCTGGACTCATTTTATCATGGTGTAAATATTGTATTTTGGACACTGTCTTAATGGCAATGGTTTGTTAATAAATTTAGTAATAAGGTAGTAAATTTAGTAATTGAAGGAAATGACAAAAGATCACAGGAATGTACTGTATTTACTTGGAAATAGTACTCCACCACCTTTTGTCCATCCCTCTCCCCTCTTAATTTATGGCATGAAAATACGAAATTTAAAATAATCTCAAAAATCCGTGTATTTGTTATTTACATGGAGTTCAGCAGCATTAATTTATGCAACATTTGACAATATTGCCTTCTGCTGACTTCCGGAACGATGATATTTTTACAACATAACAGTAACAGTAGCTGACTAGTTCCCACTCTCCTCAGTATTGTCAGGCTTTCATTTTCCTGCATTTAGTATTGAATTCATATTTATACTGTAAAAATCATACAAAAATGAATATTGGGGATGGGAGAATTAGCTTTATAGCAATGTTTAAAATAAGAGCTGTTGAGTTTGCGACAAGTAAATGAATAACATATTAGTTGTGTGTGTGTATAAAAATTAAGTTTTAATAAAATAGTGTGATGAATTAATTAACAATTTCAGCCCATCCTGAAACAACTAAATGCACTATTGATTTTATGAAGTTTATGCCTATAGTATCCTCCACAATTTCAGAAGTAGGAAGGAGGGGTGAGAGAGAGAGAGAGAGAGAGAGAGAGAGAGAGAGAGAGAGAGAGAGAGAGAGAGAGAAAATGAAATTTTTGTTTGTCTGTTGCATTGTGAGTCCTAAGTCAACATAACTCATATTTGATAAATGGAGTCACATAAGATAAGTAGAAAACTATTATGGAAATGTGAGTAATGTCACCAATTAGATTCTATGTATCATGGCAATACCACAGAAAATATTTTGGATGTAAATGGTAGATAGGTTCCAGAGTATGGTTCCTGTGGCATTTGTGGAACATAACTATAACCATTATTATCCCATACATGAGGTTTTAAGAGTAGAGATACATCATATTATAGCAGCAAGAACTATCAAACAGAGTAAGCAAGAGATGACTACCATGAATGTTGACCCATATATGGCATGATGTAATAGAGAGTGTTGTAGTATTAAAGATCAGATATACCAAACATTACCATCAATTTTCTGCAACAAAAAATATCGCAGATGAAATGAACTCCACCAGTTACAGAATGGCAATACTATTTTCACACGGACACAATACACAGATTGCACTAAGCAGCTGTTTGCTGCTGAAAATGTTTATATTCCCAGATGAGTAGCAAGACAATTACTTCTCAGCAATCTAAATTTAGAGCTAAACTAAGAAGTTCACATCATTTACAAATGCAGCTTTTGTTCGGAAATGAAGACAACAATTTAGGAGTATAGAAGACAAAGAGGATCTACAGTGATCAATGGCTTTCACATACAGTGATAATTCTTCTGTCAACCTAGAATCCTAGGTGAGACAAGGACTGGTTCCTCTCCTCAAAGAAGATATATTCTTCAGTACTTACACATACAATCCAGGATAAAGTGTTATAATTTAACTACCTAAAGGAACTGGCCTGTCTGTGGAATAATAGTGGTGACAATTAGTCAGTTGCATTAATTTATTAAAATTATTAAAAATAAAGAATATAGAACAAACAGCTTTAGCAATCTGTGATGAAGAGCAGTATTTTCACATGGCCTCATCGTCCAATTAGCCACTGACACAAACCATTGTGCTACATCAACCATTTCGCAACCTAAAACATGATAGGAGCAAAACCTGACACACAAATTGTATGTAGTAAAATACGTAATGAGCTGCTTAACAGCAGTTTATCCTATGAAGAAATTAGGATAACAGCAGGCTTGATACTGATTACAAGATATCAGCACTGTTGTCTTCTTGGCAGCACTTATAATCACATAATTCAATGGGAAGCTGCATGTGCCTGGGCGCTGACATGATTCATTGCACACTTCCTGTAAGATTATCATAGTTCAAAAGAGACATTAAGATGTTTGATTATTTTCTTGTTTATAACATTAGTTACAGAATTACTGTTTGTTACAGGTGGCTCTGATGTTATTTTTGTTTCAGGGAGAATGAACTGAAGACCCTTGAAATGACAGTAAAGCCGAAAGTGACACACAGATACCACACGCGGTCCACGACCAGGTGAGTGCATAAAGGAAATTATAGGAGGGTAAAGTGAAAACAAAGGGAGTATTCCAAAAGAGTATGTAAAAAAATACCTTAGTCATACACAGTTTCAGAATGTATTGCATAATTAATTTTAACCTTAATTCTCTGAAAGGTATTTGCTAAAGGTAATGCACAATGGTAATTGTATCATTACTGGTTAATTATTGGGTGTAATATTCAAAATATGTTCTCAATATTGTTTACATATTTCATAACACTACACTTTAACATGTATAACATTATACAGAGACATTTGAGATACACATTTCTTTCCCGGAGGCATTGGGTGGCTACAGGAAGGGCATCTGGCCGTCCCGTAAATACTGATACACCAAATCTGGATTTAACAAAGTTGACCCTGCGTGTGTGGGCATATGGTCAAAGAGACAGTTCTGAGTGTTGTTTGTCTGTAATAATTTGAAGGATCACCTTATGTTGGTTGGGTGCAGCAGGTGATGGACTAGGCCCCCTCAAATTATGGTTGTCATTGGTTACAAAGTAATGAGTAAATGGCACTTTTGGCTGCTTGCCTTATGGTGGAACTGTTACCCATAACAGTGTTTAGAGTAATACTTCACATGTAGAGGCAGTTTGACAATCACTGTGCTCAAATACAATTGGACTGAAATTTCTGTACATAGTAACATTGATTAGTTTGATTCTTCTGATATCTGTTTTATTTTCTATCAAAACTAAAATATTACGGTCTTGACTGTACTTATACTAATATCCAATAAAGAAAGACAGTTAATAAAGAAAATATTAGTGCTAATGCAGAGACAAAAATTATATGATCTCACTTATATGGTACACCGCTTGTCAGCAATTTGGTTAGCAATAAGTACATGGCTCATAGTGACATTCATATTAATTATAAGTAGTCATCATACTTGCCATCTTGACAGTACCCAAGAATACATATTTCTAAAAAGAGCTACTCATATGTGGCAGATAAATTGCAGTTTCCTGAGATTATATTCCAGTGGTGGCTTGTGTTCAGTTTCACCGTTGGAGCCCAGACAGAAGTCAGAGTTTAAAACAGAATATTTTCTAATATCTGTTTGTAATGTAACCTTTAAAAAACACCAGAAATTTGTAATATGGTAACCAGTTATAAACATAATAAATCAACTACTGGTCATAATAATAAATTTCATATAGCAGTGAGTCATAGCAGATTAGCTACTTTTCCAGGATGATTTCGAGAAAACACTGATGCTTTGAATTAGTCATAATGTAGAGTCAAGATGTGCTTGTGATAAGAGTACTGCTTTTAACCATCCATATGACTCAGCTATTTGCCTTAACTGAAGTACGGTTGACGAGATGTAGGAAGACCTACGAGCTGCGCGTACGTGGAAGGCAGCAGCCACAGGTGGGGATGCGCTCGCGGTAGGGAGAGTCCGTGCCACAGGTACTGTCCCTACTAAAGATATCAGCCCAGGGCCAGTACAAGGCACATGCCAAAAGTTTAGCCTCACACCGGGACAGCGACGCAGCGGCAGGTCGGCCGCTGTCGGGCAAGGCTAGGGAGGGAAGCGACAGTAATTTCGTCACAACTCATTTCTTTATTTTGAGAGTATCCATTGTGGAGTTTATGTAGTCGCTGACTGTGAAAGCTATCGTTTCAATTCTTGTCTTTATTTTTAGAAGAACCATTCCAGCCATTGTTACCCGCTTTAGAATGGAAAAATACATAATGCATGTTGGTAATTGGCCAATCGAGTCATGACCGATCAGATGCAGTTTCATTGCATATCCTAAACTTTGAAAAAGAGGAGCATCAGAATTTGTTATAACTCACTATTATAGACTATAATTAACATTGACGAAATATGGAAGACTTTGTATGTACAGTACAGATTTGAAGAGTAAAATATCTGGAAAAATTGTAGAACGTCTGGATTTTGTAAATTGTTGACAGCAAGAAATAAATTTTATAAATACAAATGTTACTTTTGAATTTTAAGATCAGCTTCCCACTGATAGATTTAATTTCTACACTCCCACTCTATCTTGGAATTTTGAGAGCCAGCCCACTCGGATCCTTAAGTAGTATTAAGAAAAGATTTAAAATTCAAACAGTTGGCATCAAATTTCAAAGTAATTATGAACTCGGCCTTTATGAAAGCAACACGCTATGGAATTTCCAACTTAATCTGCCACTGGGCTTTTAATTAAATAAAGAGGAAACATGAATATTTGAGCTATACTGCATTTTGAACCCAAGTTTTAGGCTAACTAGACAGTCACACTAACAAATATGGCACCTGCACACAGTGGTCACACCAGCATCCCTACCCTATCATATCTCTTGCCAGACCCAAAGTTTCATGTTATCGACACACTAGTTACATGGTGTATTGTAACATCTAAGTAGGAGTCATGAGCACTAATAATAGTGTCGAGTGGAATACAATAAGAACTGTTCATCAGTATGACAGTATATAACACTGATACTATGCACTCTTGAACGGGTCTCACACACAACTGAGCGAACTGCGATTCGCTTGGCTTCGCTCTGCCGGCGGCAGCTAGGTGGCAAACCGGTAATGCTAGTCCACGCTAGTGCCGCCGTCTCGCAGCCGATGGCATAACCACATGTGGTGGCGTGTAATTAGTAAGCTGCGCGTCGCGATGTATAGTATAGTGCTCCTTGCCATTATCACTCAGTACCCACAGAATTTCACGCTGATGCCTTTTGATGGCCTAGCAATGAAATCTGCAGTAATTCATGGATGGTTTGAATTTCTGTAATGTAAACTTTGGTCCCCTTCTTCCAGGATCTTTTCCCGGTCTCAGCCATGTCAGAGATTTCATGTTTTACCGGATTCCCGATAACGGATAAAGACATCAATAAAATTTAAGAAGTTTATTGAGAATATCATCTTAAGAACGTATGGTAAAAATTTAGATATTTTGCAATGAATTGAAAGTATTGTAGTGACCATCCCCACAATTCGTATTTTGCTACCCAAAAAGCAAGGCTTTTCATGATTTTCTCAGGAACTGCCCACGCAGAGGTGCCCAACCCCACTTGGCCAATGACTCACCCCCCAAACTAGGACCAACACCCCCCCCCCCCCTACGCCCAAACATCTGAAGTATTAGGACCTGCGATAAATATGGTTTTGCCATTTAATATTGAAATTAAATAATTTTTTTACAAGTTTTTTGTAAATGCAAAATTTTACCGTGAGTGAAAAGTATGGGCTCTGTCACAGGCTTGTGCATAGTGGTCTGCAGCGTGGGACTTGTAGTAAGTTTTTTCACAGGCGGGGGGGGGGGGGGAGGGATTGCTGTGGGGGAGTCAGTGGGCACTGTGGTGAGGTTCTCTTCTGATGTTGCAAGATATGCAGCAGGAATAAGCTGATAAAGGAGCAGGAGTGTTTGTTTTGCGCCCTTGAGGTGCAGTTGGAAAATGCTGAAGAGGAACTAGGTAAGCTGAGGAGGGAAAGGTGGGTTGCGGAATTGGAACTGACAGTTGGCAAGAAGGTAAATAGGAGGAGGTATTCAGATAGCTCTACGTTGCAAGTTGCAAACAGGCTTGACCAACTGTCAGAGTTAAGTGGAGTGAACCTCCTGTAGCTGTAAGTGTAGGAAATATGCAGCAGACCTCAGCTGTTAGAAAGCCAAAATCTGTATAGAGGTCTATTAGGAAGAAGTAGGTTCTGCTGTTAGGCAGTTCTCATGGCAGAGGTGTTGGCCAACAGTTGCAGGAAGTACTTGGGAGTGAGTACCAGGTCACCAGCATAGTGAATCCCACTGCAGGGTTAGCTCAGGTTACTTGTAACATAGAGGACTTTTGTAGGAGTTTCTCAAAAGAGGATACGGTAGTGATAGTGGGTGGGGCTGGTAATATTCTTGATAGGGATGGGGAGTATAATATAGGTGGTGATCTGGAAAGGATAGCAACTCAAACTGGTGGCACAAATATACATTTTGTGTGGCTGCTCCAGCGTCATGATAGACCTCGTCTTAATACAGCTGTCAGGTGTATTAACACGAGGCTCGAGGAGGAGCTGATGACGGGGGCATGGATCTCATCACATTGGTGCCAGTTGAGACTATCCAAAGGTCAGATTTCACTAGGCATGGTCTGCATTTTAATGGGTATGGGAAGGGGAGTTTGGCAAAGACCATAGGTCAAAGTGTAGTAGCTGTTAATGAACTGAGGTATCAGAGATAAAGTTAATGAACTGCTTATATATGTTGATTCTGACATTATTTTTAAGTTATGGTATGTGACAATTCAGGGACTTCCTTTGCCCGGATACAGGTTAGGTGCCTTCTTCTCTCGGAGTTCCTTGCGGTATGTGGGAGTGGCAATTTTTCATCAGAGTCAGTCAGTTTTTTTTAAACACTGCACAGAAAAGATATTTGAATGTTGTGCAGGAGTTGTTAATGTTAATGGAACTAAACCAGTAATTGTTGTTATTTATAAGTTGACTGACTCAGATTTTAAAATGTTTCTGCCCAAGCTAGATTTGGTTCTGGGTTCACTTTATACAAAGTATAAAAATTTAGTTGTGTGTGGAGATTTCAAAATTAATTGTGTATGTGATAGCTCAAGAAAAAGTCAGCTGTTAGATCTATTTAATTCTTATAACCTAATGCAAACAGTGTTCTTCCCCATGAGAGTGCAAGGAGTAGCAGCTCTACATTGACAATATTTTTGTTCATTATTAAAGGGGCACTCTTGTCAGCAGAATAGTAAATGGCCTATCAGACCATGATGCTCAAATGTTAATTCTAAAAAGTATTTGTTCTCAAACAAATGTTAAACATAATTATCAGCTACTTAGAAAAGTTAATCCAGTTTCAATTGAGACCTTTTTAAGCCTAATTAAGGAACAAGAATGGAGGATGTTTATAGTGCTGATAATGCAGATGAGAAATATAATGCTTTCCTGAACACATTTCTTACTCTGTTTGAAAGTTGCTTTCCACTAGAACGCTCAAAACAGGGTACTTCCAGTAACAGGCAGCCAGGGTGGCTGAGAAAGGGGATAAGAGTATCATGTAGAACAAATCAGGAATGTATCAATATGTTAGAAGCAGTCAGAATCGAAATGCAGTAGCTCATTACAAACAGTACTGTAAGGTTCTGAAAAATGTCATTAACACTTTGAGTGCCAGCCATATATGAGAACTGACTTCCCCCAGTGCCAGCCCATTTTCTTAGTCTCCTTTCCGCAGTGCCGGCCATTTTTACAGTATTTCGTCCTGTTGGTACAGATTCAGGAATAATCATTAATATAGTTTTCTTGGTCAGGAATAAACCTTATTATTTCCTCCTCAAATACTTACCCCGTACATTTTCTGCTTTGTAAACCTTCATCACAACAATCAAAACAAGAAATGCTGTTTTCGGGTAGGTAAAAAATTGTTTTTTCATATTATAAACTATTTATTAATAAACATGGCAATGTTTATGTGATTACACGCAAATATCATGAATATTAAACATCTGCAAACGGCTTTTAGTGCAAATAGTTCTTTTTTGAGTGGTATAGCTGGAAGCAGGGCTGGACACAAAACCCCACTTTGCATACTGCACACTGGAATGAAGTATCCTTCCTTCTGGTGACTCCTGCTTCTTTCTTGCCCCTCTCTGAGCACACTCTACAAGTCTTTTGTGCCTTCTTCTTCCCTGGTGGAATGGGTATTCTTTCCAGAAAATGTGTTCCATCCAGTCGTGAAAGTGCAGCACCACTTGTACCAGGCTGAAAGTCGGCGGCACGTGGTGATGACAAGTCTTTGCATACCGCAATAATAAACTGGCTGATATAAATGTTTTTCTTTGTCACCTGAGTGTACAGAACACATGCATTTGAAATTGCCATCAAGATAATGTGGAATGATAGTTTTCTCCACCACTTGACTGAACGATGATCAAATATCCCATAAGACATTCTCTGGTCACTGAGGTCGACACCAAATTTATTCTTATTGCAGTCAATCACTGCTGTTGGTTTGTTTTTTTCTCTTCTTCTTCTGTCTATATAGGATGTCATATCAGCCCTATGTATTGTGCTTAGCATGTAAACATTTCTTTTGTCCTTCCACTTTAGAGCTAAAATGTTTCCCTTACAGCGGAAAATAATATCATTTCGTTGGAGAGAAGCACTAGACAAAGCAGCTGGCTTTCCTCTCCTGTTTTCTTTACAGTGCCAACAAGACCTGTAAATTTGCCTTCAAGAGCTGTTGCCATTGCCACACTTGTGTAATATCGGTCAGTGTACAATGTGCGACCCTTGCCTGCTAAATTATCTAACAGTCTCAACACCACATTGTTGACAACATTGTCTGACCCAGAGAAAACTTCAAAGTTCCAAATGTAACCTGACTGTCCCTCTGACAGCATATATGGTTTTATGCCATAGCGATGTGGTTTCTGTGGCATGTATTGTTTGAAACTTAGGCGCCCCTGAAATGGACACATCCCTTCATCAATTGTAATATCACCACTCGGCTGATATCCATTTTTGCACCGCTGTCGTATCTTGTCATACAATGGTCGCACTTTGAACAATGGGTCAAACCCTGGCTCACCTTTAGCTTTCATTTGATTGTTGTCATTCAAATGAAAGTTTGAATGTATAAAAAGGAATCTGTTTCTGCTCATTATATTCAGACAGAGACTGCACGACACAACTGCATTTGTGCTCCAGTGATCTGCTAGAGAAGGCCGCTCACTGATACTCATATGCAGGATGATGGCAATAAAGTTCCTAATGTCGTCTAGGTTAACTGTTTTCCATTATGCTAGCCTACTACTTGGAGCTAATTGATTCAGACGTCAGTTTCTCATTATTTGTTGCCTGGCATATAAATTTGTTTGCTCTTTCATGTGAGCAATTACCTCATTATCGACAAAATAATAGAAAAATTCGGCGATAGGGCTGTCACTCTTCAAACCTGTTTCGGTGTCTATATTGCCACGTGCACCAGTATAAATTGGGATAGTACCTGGGGCATCATCTCTTTTGTCCTATTCCTCATTTCCCACCACTGACTGTCTAACACGCTTTCTCCCACTTCCACTTGAGGGCTGAGAACGCTTCAGAATTTCTGAGGGCCCTGCAGCAGCAACTGGCATCTTACTTTCACTGCCAGTGTCGGATTCTTAAATAATACGTATATGTTGAATGGATGTCAGCCAGATTTATCGTAGAGGTGAACTAATAATAAAAGGAGATGTCACAACCAATTATTTCATATGACAACTTATAACGAAAATATATGTGAACGATATAAAAAATTACAGCAATTATATTACCTTATCCTGATTCAGCATAAGTTGGATCTTCATCCATGTCATCGCCATAAAAAACATCACTCAGATCATCTTCTGATTCATCAAGAATGTGGCAAATCTCAGCATCACTCAAAGGCCTACTGCTTGACGCTCGCCCTGATGTCTCACAGTCAACTCACACAAACCTTTGTTTCATAAAGTGACCAGTTTTGTGGCGCCTCCTAGTGGCAGAGATGTCTACTACAAGGGTTTGCCTCCCTTCTGATAACTGCCGTATGGATAATGATGCATGCGAAAGGTAGAATTCATTTGAGAACAGCCGTCCATAATATTACAGGCGCGGCAGTTCTCGCAAAGACACAGAGAACATAATATTACGGGCGCAGCAATCTTCGAACAAACGACAGCAATGTAATATTACGGGCATGGCACTCTAAGTGCATAAAGGCAAAAAGTACGTGGTATGAAAAAGAATAGCAAACTCTTGGGATAAAATTAAAACCATCTGGTCAGTCATGAAGGAAGTGTCTGGTCAAAAGCAACAGGCAGAGGATATAATGTCAGTATGTAGTAGAAATGTTTCTGTTACTGATATATTACATATATGTGCAGTATTCAATAATCACTTTGTGAATATAGCAGTTGCACTAAACAGAACCCTAGTAATCATGTAACGTTGTTAGAAAATGGCTTTCCGAGGCTGTTACCTGAAATGGTCCTCCATGATACTTCCAAAGGGGAGATTGAATCAGTAATTAAATCAATAAAGACTAAGGACTCTTGTGGATATGATAGGGTATTTATCAGAATTCTAGAGTACTGTTCTCCATATGTTAGCCCAGTACTAAGCCATATTTGTAATTTTTCCTTTCAGAATGGTCAGTTTCCTGGCAGATTGAAGTACTCAGTAGTGACACCACTTTATAAAAAAGAACAGAAAGGGATAATGTAGACAACTATAGACCTATTTCAATGCCATCAGTTTGTTCTAAAGTTATTGAAAAGGCTGTATATATCACTTCAGTTCACATAATTTGCTGTCAAATGCACAGTTTGGTTTTAGAAATGGTTTAATGACTGAAAATGCTATATTTTCATTTCTCTGTGAGGCACTTGATGGGTTAAATAAAAGACTATGGACATTAGTAGTCTTCTTTGATTTAACATAGGTCTTTGATTGTGTTGACCACAACATATTGCTGCAGAAGTTGGAACATTATGGAATACGAGGAGTAGCTCACAACTGGTTCACCTCTTACTTTAATAACAGACAGCAGAAGGTAATTCTCCACAATGTTGAAAATGGCTATGTTGTACATCACAATGGGGCACAGTTAAATGTGGGGTGCTCCAGGGGTCTGTTTTGGAACCACTGCTGTTTCTTATTTATATAAATGATATGCCTTCGAGTATAACAGGTGATTGTAAAATATTTTTGTTTGCTGATAACACCAGCTTGGTAGTGAAGGATGTTGTTAGTATTATTGACACAGTATGAAATAATGCAGTTCAAGAGATAAATTCATGGCTTGTAGAAAACAAATTGATATTAAATAACAGTTTTTACAATGTCTAACACATAATTTGACGAAAGCTGGCATTTTGATTACACATTACACATTGTCGCCGCTTCTACACTTCTATCCTCTGCGGCGCTAAGTCCGGCGTTGCATGGGAGCTGACTGGCTCCCGTTGGCCCCTGGTCATCTGGTGTTGAAGACACGACCCTCCGATGACGGCTACAGCGCCCTGGCGCTTCCGGAGGTTTGGTCCAAACTCTTGGCTGTCTTCCAATGACTCTGCCGACCTGTGCTTAGAGGGGTCCATTTATAGTCAAAAAGTTGCTACTAGAACATTATGGTTGCTCCAGTGACCTGCTTACATTAGTGTAAGACGCTTTAGTAAGGTGACAAAGTCACGCTCTACACATAGCCTGTGATGTTGCAAGAGTTCCCCTTTCAGGCGCACACGTGCCTCAGATGAATAACACTCTGGCCACCACTCTTTACAACTGATTTTTGTAACTGCTGCTGCTAACCCACTGTATGTCTGCTATTAAATTTCACTTGTCCATTCAAGTACAATTCCCATAGTTATTTTATTATTAAATATTATATCCTCACACTCTCTATTGATTTATTTTACACTTTTCATTAGTACACTCTACAGTTCATATCATTGTGATAATCAGATGATTTTGTTCCTGGCTTAAAAATTAATAATGCATCATCACCACCAGCAGGCACAATGATAGCTCGCTTTCCTTAGAAACTAGTGCAAGTAAACCTTTGATTTATCATCACTCCAAGAATGACAAGTGGTATTTCACGAATGCACATAAGTCTCATCGACATATATATTAGGCCTCCCACTGTTTCTGAATATCCCGTAAAAACTGTAATTGATTTTCACAAATGTCCTCCTTTTCAGTGAATAACTTCCACTTATTTGCTGTTTTCCTCCATCTAAATCCCAAATCGATAATTATATTATGTAGCACCCAGCTACTGCCCGAAAAATTTACCTTCTCCCTTACGACTGGAAGCAGTGTTCTCACTGTTGGTCATTCTTCGTTCATTTCATGAAAAATGGTGAATCATTCATCGAACTAGGCATTTGTCGAAATCATCCATTTCAGTTTTCACCTTTTGCCTAGAATGTTTCCGATTCAGTGTTGTAAACGTTCCTGCTTCCTGGTCAACCCTAATACCTTCACTCACAATGTGTTTCAAACTATTTACTGAGACACCTGTAGCTGCAGCAACATGCAACTGAACACTTCTTAAATTAATTGGATGGTTCAAATCGGCTTCATCCTTCATGAATTTGTATACGCTGTACACAACTTTGAGATTTGGAAGCCCCCCTCCCAGGATGAAAGGAACATGATACTCTAAAAAAAATGGCTTCTGAGATTTGGAGGCCCCAAAACGAGAGGCCGAGGGTCCACCACTGCACTGAATAAAGCACAGGCACAGGCGACTCGATGTTTTTGGACTGTAGTGAAACTCGTGAAGCAAAGTGTGCACCCGCACCATTCCCTGCTACACAAAACCAGCACAGGGCCACTGCACATCCTGATATCATACCTCATGCTACATCTCGTCAATTATACCAACACTTTTAACAGTCACTTCTTGTAACAATAGAAGTTATTGATTAAACAAAGTTATAGTGTAACAAAAACATATGACAGTACAGAACTGTACAATGAAGGGAAGGCAATCTGAGATGCAAGGGGCACAATTAATAAAATGGTGGAGTGTTGGCATGATATTAATCAACATGCTTTTATCATTGACAGAGTTGGACTCAAGCCACATTTTTATATTCCAGAAGAGATGGATGTCACTAGGGACCAAGACCATGCAGTATAAAGGATGATCCAAAGAGTCTCATTTGAACTTATTATTTTTCTGTGTGTGGCTCAGTGATATTATCAAACAGCAAAACACCAGATATCAGAAGACTACAATAAGTGTTTTGACTTGTTTTTCTTGGGATTTAAAAAACTTTTTAGTGTACTGTAGATTTGGCAGTCATACCACTTTTCAAAAAAGCAATAAGTTAGATATTGTTTGCATCCAAAATCTGCTTTCTCAGAAAAATACTCACAGGTTTTCTTCAGGTTGCTTGGAGAACATGTGGTTCCCCTTGCACTGACTGCTGTGATATCTCATTGCCTATTACATCCAGTTTGAGAACACTCCTGTTTTTAATAGTATACCAGAAATCATTCATTTATGGAAGAACTCATTCATTTGGTTGTTTGGTCACTGGTCAGCAGTTGTATTGCCCAAAAAGCACTAAGCTTGTGATATCCCAATTTTATGGTCAAAATGATGTGTAACAAGAATCTTAGAAATGTTGAGGAAATCACTCAGAAAGATATTGTGATTGTGAATGGATAATTGAAACAAATGTTTTCACAGTTTTGCTCAGTAGGTTATTTCTTGCAAGCAAAATTGAACTGCACTGCTTTTGATGTCAGCATCAATGTTTATATGACAAGCTCCACACAATTAATAAAAAAATTGGACTGCTGAGTGATGCTACAACCAAAGCAATCTTATAGAGGCACATACTTTGTACTATACAGGATCTGCTATTGCATTGCTCTTATAATTAAGTTATAAGTACCATGTATGTGACTGTACAATGTGCCACCTTGTACAGCTAGAAGATTTCAGTGTGTTCTTTGACACTGAAATTACATCACTATCGCTATTACATTTTGTGTTGTGCATAACTGGTGCTTACTTTCTGAACAGCAATCCTAGAACCAGAATCAGATAAATCTAATGGTAAAAGAATATGAACAGATCCTGGTAATTTACATTTGTTTTTAGTGTTACTTCAGACCAGTTGGACTCAATACGTAGGAGTATATTTGAAGTTAATTAAGTTTGGGCCGATATAAATGTGTCTCTGATAGGTGGGAAAATAGGTATTTAATTTGACTGTTTTCTGCATCTTAATCCATATATTTCCACAGAAAATTTTGCATTGGTCCAAATGCATGAAATCTGATAATGGCAATAAATTTTATTCCCATAATTCTTGATGAAAATAACATTACAGAAACTGAATAGTAGCATTTTGTAGGAGGAATAGTTTTTACAATTTTCACTCTTTTGCATGATGAGGTCTCAGCAGTTCGTTTAATAGCAAAATTTTTAAACAAAAAATATGAAGATTTGATATTAAAAATAATATGTGAAATTGATTGCAAAGAAATTAGTACGGTGAACCCATATTGACTTCTCAAAATATAATAGACAGATGCTACTTGGATGCCATAGGCCAATGGTGGTGTAAATACCTGGCCAAACTGAAGTACATGTTTGTTATCAACTAAGAGCAAAATGATTTTAAGGGGACAACAATTGAAGGAAGTGACCAAACATCACAGTGATATACACTGTCATGCATACAGAAATTTTTGGTTGTCTGTTTCATTGTGACTCGTAAGTAAACAAAATTTCATATTTGATCAAGCGAGTCACACAAGATAAAAAGAAAGCTATTCTGAATGTGTGAGTAATGTCACAATGTAAATTCTGTGTGTCATGGTGATGCTACAGATAAAGTTTTCAATTGAAATGGTAGATAGTGTCCAGAGTATGGTTCCTATGGCAGTTGTGGAAGATAACTAAAACCACTCTTATCTCTTACATGTTGTTGTATTAGTAGAGATACATCATCTAATGGCAGCAAGAACTCTCAAACGGAGTAAGCAAGAAATGAGCGCCACAAATGTTGTAACCTTGTATGGCATGATGTAATAGATAATGATGTAATGTTACAGAGCAGATATACCAAACATTACAATCAATCTCGTCCAACAGTCAAGTGTCTCAGGTAGAATGAAATCCGCCAATTCTAGACTGACAATGCTATTCCAACAAGGACACATTACAAAGATTGCACTAAGCATTTCTTTACTTCTAAGATGTTTATATTCCCATATTAGTAGCTAGACAACTTCTTGTCAGCAATCTAGATGCATAGATAATGGAATGTTCACAACTGAAAACAAGTTTAACAGTATAGGTTTGAGAAAGAAAATCTAGAGCACTCAATTTCACATACAGTGACAACTCGTCTGTAAATCTGGAGGTCTTGGAGAGACATGGACTGGTTACTCCAATCAAATAAGTCATTTTCATCATTACTTATACATATAATCCAGGATAAAATGCTATAACGTAACTACCTATAGGATCTGATAAGTCTAAAGAATAATGTGGATGACATCTACTCTGTTACATTAAGCTATTAAAATTCTTGCAAATGAAGAATGGAGAAAAATACAGGCCTGGATGTCTGTAATGAAGACCAGTATTCTTACTGGACCTCATCATCCAGTTACCCAGTGGCACCAACTACTGTACTACATCGGCTGTTTCACAACCTGATAAAAAACTGACACACAAATTGTATTTAATAAGATACATTATTACCTGCTTAACAGTAGTCAATTCCTATCATAGAAATAAAGTTAACAGCAGGCTTGATGTAGATTACAAGATGTCATCACTGTTGTCTTCTTGTCCAGCACCTATTAATCACATAATTCCATAGATAATTGCATGAGTCTGTGTGCTGACGTGATACATTGCACACTTCCTGTAAGAGAATCATAGATCACAAGACATTAAGCTGTTTCGTCATTTACTGATTTACTAATGTTAGTTACACATTTACTGTTTGTTACTGGAGGTTCAAGATGTTATGTTTGTTTCAGAGAAGAAAAAGTGTGTGCAGAGGAAATGAAGGACCCACTGAAACCAAGACATAAACCAAAGAGTAGAAGAAGGTGAGTTCATAAAGAAAAATATTGGACAATAAAGAAAGAAGAAAGGGTGTATTCCAATAGACTAGAACAAATATTATCTTAGTCATACACGGCCACAGTAGGAATACACTCTTTCAGATTATAAAGGTAGTAAGGGTAAAATAGAGGAAGTGAAGAGCTATATTCTTCTTGCACAAAAATCAGACAACAATTATTACAGTCGAAGGGCGTGAAAGGGTCACTGTGGTTGGGAAGGGAATAAGACAGGTTTGTAGCCTTTCCCCAGTGTTGTTCAGAGGGATTTAAAGTCCAGGGAGAGAGAATAAAAACCTTGTGGTTTGCTGATGGCATAGTAATTCTGTCATTGACAGCAAAGGACCTGGAAGAGTAATTAAATGGAATGGACAGTGTCTTGAAAGGAGGGTTTAAGATAAACATTCAAGAGTAAAAGGAGTGTAATGGATTGTAGTGTCAAAAAATCAGGTGCTGCTGAAGAAGTTAGATTAGGTGACAATAAATGTAGTAGATGCATTTTGTTATTTGGGTAGCAAGATAACTTGTGATGGCCGAAGTAAATATGATATAAAATGCAGAATGCTTATGGGTAAGAAATGTGTTTCTGGAGAAGCAAAATTTGTTAACACCCAATATTAGTTTTAATATTAGGAAGTCCTTTCGTATAGCATTTGTTTGGAGTGTACCATTGTACATGAGTGAAACGTGGAGAATAAGGAGCTGAGAGAAAAAGATAATAGAAGCTTTTGAAGTGCTGTGCTACAGATGAATGACAGATGTATGGGTAGATCACATAACTAATGAGGAGATGCTCAACAGAATTGGGGAGAAAATAAGTTTCTGGCATACCCTCACCAAGAGAAGGAGTAGGTTGGTGCGACATATTCTAAAACATAAAGGAATCACCAATTTAGCATTAGAAGGAAGTGTGTGGTGTACAAATCATAGAGGGAGTCTGAGGGACGAATACAGTAAGCAGATCCGAAAGGATGTAGGTTGCAGTACACATTCTCAGATGAAGAGGCTTGCACAGGACAGGGTAGCATGGGGAACTGCATCAATCCAGTCTGTAGACGGAAGACCACAACAACAACACAGTCACAGAATGTACTGCATAATTAATTCTAAACTTTGTTCTCTCAAAGTTATTTGCAGAGAGTAATGCACAACAGCAGTGGTTTTACAGCTGGTTAATAGTTAAGTGTAATATATATAATATGTTCTCAATATTGTTTGTCTGTAATTATTTGAAGGATCACCATGTGTTGGTTGGATGCAGCAGGTGATGGGCCCCCTCAACTTATGGCTGTTGTGGGTGGGAAAGTGGCTAGGGAATGGCCAAGTTGGCTGATTATTCCATGCTGAAACTGTTGCCATTAACAGTATGTAGAGTAACTCTTCACATGTGGGAGCAGTTTGACAATGACTGTGGTCAGACATGAATGAATTGCCTTTTTATTCAATAATTAGATCGAATGAGTTTGATTTTGCTGATTTCTGTTTCTTTTCCTACCAATAGTAAAAACGATGCTCTTTACATTTTGGTTTATACTAATATCAGTAAAAGAAGACAGTAATTAATCAGATCTGTATGAAGAATAATTTTGGTAACAAGTAGTCTGTTGGATTAATGTAATGAAATTCTTTCAAACAAAGATTGGATAAAAGACAGGCCTAGTAATCTGTGATGAAGACACATTTTCACACGGCATTGTCATCCAGTCATGTCATCGCTGTTGTCTTCTTGGCAGCACCTATAATCACATAATTCCATGGATAGCTGCATATGCCTATGTGCTGATATGATACATTGTACACTTGCTGTAAGATAATCATAATTCACAAGAGAAATTAAGTTGTTTGAGAATTCACTGATTTGCTAATGTTAGTTACTCAATTACTGTTTCTACAGGTTAGTTCCAATGTTACGTTTGTTTCAGGAAAAACCGATCACGTTCTCAGGAAAAGACTGAGCTCCCGACATCTGCTCACAAGCCTCGGTCTAGAACAAGGTGAGTGCATAAAGAAAATTATAGGAGAGTAAAGTGAGAAGAAAGGGTGTACTCCAATAGATAAGGACAAATATTACCGTAGTCATACAGAGTCACAGAACATACTGCCTAATTAATCCTAAACTGTTATCTCTCAAAGGTATTTGCAAAGAGTAATGCACAACGGCAATGGTATCACAGCTGATTAATAATTCACTGTAATATTCATAATATGTTTTCAGTATTGTTTGTCTGTAATCATTTGGATGATCACCATGTGTTGGTTGGGTGTTGTGGGTGGCAAAGTGGCTAGGAAACAGCAGTGCTGGCTGCTTGCTCCATGCTGGAACTGTTACCAATAACAGTATGTAGAGTAATACTTCACATGTAGTAGTAGTTTGACAAAGACTGTGCTCAATTATGAATGAACTGATATTACCTTTTTATCAATAGTTAGATCAAATGAGTTTGATTTGGCTGATTTCTGTTTCTTTTTCTACCAATAGTAAAAATTATGTTCTTGACTTTTGGTTTACACTAATATTGGGGAAAGGTAGACGGTAAATAAAGATAATATTAATGTTAATGCAGAGACAAAAATTATAGGGGCTCAGATACATGATATGCTGCTCATCAGCAATTTGTTCAGGAATAAGTAAACACCACATAGTGACATAGATTACTGAGATTGTATTCCAGTGGAGGCTCATGTTCTTTATTGTTGTTGGAGCCAAGACAGAAGGTCGATGTTGAAAACAAATATTTTCTAATATATATTTGTTATGTTACCTTTAAAAAGACCTTCAATTATTCATTTTGTAACTAAATAGTTATAAACATAATCAATGAGATACTGTTGTACACCCCAGTTGAGGGGTAATCAGGTATGGAATGCAGTGTGGGCATGACATTAAAAGACAGCATTCCAATTTTGAACACAAAACCATATATGTTTATTTCCTGATGAGGATTGCCAGGGAGGGAGAGAAGGTATCTCAGGTGGCACAAGACCCATCTAGAAAGAGAAGGGAAAATGTACAAATAATGGAACTAAGCCATGAAAGCGTCTGTTCTGGTAGGCGTTTTGGAGCAGAAGAGAGTGATGTTTTCAGCCTTGGTTGGAACAGCCTGGATTCGAGCATATCAGGTAATATTGCAGCGTTGATTAGTAGGCATGTTTTGTTCATGACATTTTGGCCTATTCTGGCAAGTTCTGACTGACTGTTGGTGCATCAACTGAGTGGCAATTGACATAATGGCAGTGTGTTTGTAATATGTTTAAAATAATGAAATTTTCGTGCTCAGGTCTGGAACACTTTGTATGTCTCCTCCCCTCTTCCTGAATGAAATCATCACAGGTGAATTTGACAATTTCAATGGGACCTTAACTCTAGTTGTAACAGTATTTCATTTTGCACTCAAAGTTTTAGTTAACAATTCAATTTTCAGTGACAGTAAATGTTGTTGATTGAGTACAATTGTTACATCATCGAGCTGTGACTACAGTCGTTAGGAGACACAGGTCTGTGTGGGTGGCGGTGGTGGTATTACAAAGTTAGTGAGCCCAGGTGCAGACATGATCTTAAGCAATATGAGCACCTGAAACAATCATATGACAAGGACTAGAATATTGTAAAAATATATATGTCTTTATGCTTAACAAGGAAAGTGTGTGATTGACATCTAGCTTTATTAGATGAGGTAACGATTCTGTTATAATTTGGAACAGAACACAGATCGCGTGTTATTGAAATGCCTGCTCATCAGACTGTAATCGGTTTCATTCTTTAAGAGGACAAGTGCACACAGTGACTAACGTCCTTACAGTAACCAATAACCATCAATGTCACACAGTTTGTTTACCTTCTTGACAATAAGGCAAGTCTAACAAGAGGAACATCCTAAGTCACCTCCTTTGATTTTGATGGGTCGTAAATATGTAGTTGGGAGACCTCTCCTGAGTATCTCGTTAAAGTGCTAAATTGCACTTCGTCTTAGTTTTTGAGATAGCTTTTTATATTCAAGTCGCCCCTAGATATACCAGTAACTTAGCATATATTCCAAACATAGTAGCATAGCGCAGTGGTTTTAGTAAATGTCTACCATGTTGGAGGTCCTGTGTTCGATTCCCACCTATACACTTTTCCATTTTTTTTCTTCACGATGCTTTCGAATATATTCCTTTTCATCTGAAATTATTGAAAAATTACTTTCATGAACATAATACGTTTATTTTATAAATTACATACAGACCTCATAAAGAATCTTTTGAAAATAATTTTTATTGTCACAATACTTTCATTTTATGAGGCAGTAAATAATCAAATTTCATGACATTGTGACATGATATTTTATTAATTCACTCATTATCATTGATTGGTATGCCAGGACATTTTTCTGGGTGATATTCGTTGAAGAAACAACAGAAACATAATTCTGACTAGCATCACGCACTCATGAATGATATGAATGTGCATGTGCACGGGTTTTTTCAGTAATGAAATGGGGAAGCATAACTGATTCATGTTCAAAAATGATGCCCCTTCCTCTTTCTCAAACAAATCAGAAGCGATCCAGGCGTATTTGAGCATGGGAGCAAAGGCGGGAGTGCTTAATTGGTGTATAGCCAGGGAGTGGATCTGTTTGCAGTCCTCCCTTGATGTTATTTCCATATCTCTCTGTAGTAATTTGGGAGCATTCTGCACTTTTTTATGAAATCTTCAACCACTGATAAAAGTATTCATCACAGGGTTGACAGACTGGGGTACACTTTGATGGTATAATGTTCAGAGTGCAGATGCTGTCTTCAGGATCATCCATGAACAAGACCTCGTACATGGTCTGATCTGCCTGGCCACCCCATGAGTCAATGGTATAAACAAATTTACTTTCTATTATGTATGGGCAGATCATAGATGTTAAAAAGTTTTCATTGAGTGTTTTTGTGAATTTCCCCAATTTTGTACAGGACACTATGACATTCCTATATTTTTGACATATCTCGTTGATTCTCTTCTGTAGCACTGGGCTGAATTTTCCCAAAGGTTCCTGCATACACATGAAGACCTGGGTCAGTTATCTTCCCTGATGCAGTAAGAGAATACTGTGTGGTGAAAGAATGTTTCATCTTGTTCAAACTTTCTCTCTTTACGACACTGTGTTTTGATCCCTGCCTTGCAAGTGATCTATTAAAAAATAGCTGGTACTGACAACCCTTCTGATCTGTATTAATGACATAATCCAGATCAGAATTCTTGATTAAAGATATCTTTTGAACTTTGAAATCTTTTCGTAGTCTCCATCGTACTTCAATAGAGGCGAATTCTTGGCATGAAACGAATTTCGTAATTTTCCACTCCCACTCAAATGCGTTCTCTTTAATTGATCGGCCCATGATTTGCTACCCACGAAGAAGAAGTTCTCGGAGATGAGTTGAAAAGCAGCATTCATTGCCCACTGCTGCAAGGTCTTTGTTGTTTATTCAAAAATTTATAAAACTACTATTAACTATTCTTTTTTCTAACAATATACTTACATTATCTATATTTCACCACGAAATTCACCTGCTCTCCATTCTGTCGTTTCGAGGAATCGCTCATACGTTTTTTCTTCAATGCTTTTACACTTACGCATACGTGTTCCTCCAAGTTTGACGTCCTCCTTCCATTGTCGGAGAGTTCTTTTGCTCTTCATCTGAGCGAATCCCTTCTTATGGAAAGTTTTCAAGGTCCATTTCAGATGAAGTGATGCCATAATGACTGCTCGTCGCTTGTACGACAGATGCACATAATCTGCTGACTGCTATTTGTCAGACTCTTTGCCAACATAGTCATCGTTGGCTTCCACTTCCTATACAGTGACTAGTGTTTCAATTTTTGAATTTGACAAAAAGTGAAAAAAGTAAATTTGACAGCAAGAAAATAAGACTTACTATGGCTCCACTATCACAAGGAGTATATTCTTGCATTCACGTTTTTTGTCGACGTCAATCAATGCTTATTTGCAGACGGTGTGGCTTTCTGCCGAGATGTCTTGAATTGCATTGATGATAGCTTCTCCAATCACTTTCGACTTCTCAGAACACGTGCTCAGAGGAGCACTCGTCACGAGATTCAAATCACGCATATTTCAAAGCGTTCTTTAATTCACCCCTTAATTGTTCGGTAGAATCCAGCTCTTATGGAGTGGGTCTTCTGGTTGTTTGAACACTTCACTTGCAGACGTAATTGGCGTTTCCATTACTGTCACACTTTGGTTTTATTGTTCACAAAAAACGTTCAATGTGCTCACGATACTGCAAAGTGCTCTCGTTTGCGACAGATGCAAACTGAAGAACTCTAGTGTATTGCTTACCCTAATGCCCATTCACTTCAATAACCGAGTGGGACGTAAACATACCTCAAAGGTAAACAATAGTAGATAGTCAGGGATGGAATGCTGTGTGGGCATGAAATTAAAAGACAGCATTCAGATTTGAACACTAAACCATATAGGTTTATTTCCTGATGGGAAATACCTGATGAGGATTGCCAGGGAGCGAGAGAAGAGAGCTCAAGTGGCACAAGACCCATCTAGAAAGGCCGGCCGCGGTGGCCGAGGGGGCTGAGGCGCTCCAGTCACGGGCTGCACGGCCACTACGGTCGGGGGTTCGAATCCCCCTCAGGCATGGATATTTGTGCCATCCTAGTTCGTAAGTAGTTCATAAGTAGTTTGTAAGTCTAGGGACTGATGACCCTGTAGTTAAGTCCCATAAGCTTAACAAACATTTGAACATTTTTGAACATCTAGAAAGAGAAGGGAAAATTTACAAATAACGGAAGTAAGCCATGAAAGCGTCTGTTCTGGTAGGTGTTTTGGAGCAGAAGAGAGTGATGTGTTCAGCCGTGCCTCTAACAGCCTGAATTTGAGCATATAAGGTAATACAGCAGCGTGATTTGATTAGTATGCAGCTTTGCTGATGACGACTCGTCCTTTTCTGGCAAGTTCCGGTCGACTGTTGATGCATCAACAGAATGGCGATGGCGATAATGGCAGAGCCGCGCAGTGTGCCACATTTACCCGCCTGAGCTAGCGTGCGCTCTGCTGCCCGCACCGCAGGTAGTCCAGCCCCACTGCACCGCCTGTAGCTGCAGCACACAGCGAGCGAGCCAAGGTGCGCTCTAGAGTCCCGAAAAAAAAAAAAAGAAATGTTCAAATGTTTGTAAATTTATCGGACCAAACTGCGTGGTCATCAGTCCGTAGCTTACAAAATACTTAAACCTCGATAAACTAACCTAAGGACAGACACACACACCCATGCCCCAGGGAGGATTCGAACCTCAACGGCGAGCAACCGCGCGGTCCGCAGCGAGACGCTTTAGACCGCTCGGCTACTCCACCGCGGCTAGAGCCCCGACACTCGCCGGGCGAGCGGGTACCCGCCGGGCCCGTGCAACAGAGCTACAGATTGCGCTGCGAGCGCTGAAAAGCAAACAGTTCTGCTCAACACGTTGTATTAATCAGAGTGTAGGCATCGCGCAGTGGCGGCGCTAGACGAAAACTGGGCGTCGGCGAACTCGTCTTTGCGAGGCCCCTTTTATTTTTTTTATTTTTTCATTAATGAAGAAACTGTTAAATGAGCTAAGAAGCCGGCCGCGGTGGCCGAGAGGACTGAGGCGCTTCAGTCACGGTCTGCACGGCCACTACGGTCGGGGGTGCGAATCCCCACTCGGGCATGGATATTTGTGCCGTCCTTAGTTGTATGTAGTTCATAAGTAGAATGAAACTTCACTCTGCAGCGGAGTGTGCGCTGATATGAGGCGAGGTACTGGCAGAAATAGAGTTGTGGGCCGGCATCGTGAGTCGTGTCGGGATAGCACAGTCGGTAGTGCGCTTGCCCGCGAAAGGCAAAGGTTCCAGGTTCGAGTACCGGTTCCGGCACACAATTTTAATCTGCCAGGAAGTTTCAGTTCATAAGTAGTTTGTAGGTTTAGGGACTGATGACCCCATCGTTAAGTCCCTTAAACTTAACAAACGTTTGAACATATTTGAAATGAGCTGAATTATACATCAATAATCATTTTACTAAAATTCTATTCGTATAATATACGAGTATTATTGCAATGACAAAAATTACAATAAACAAACACTTATTAGAGGAACAAAATCACCTTTTTGTCTCACTGAATTTTTTAAGATCACATCTTAATACTAGCCGCTATTTCGGCTTGATATGATAGTACTGACAGATAGTCTTTCTTGGATCATTGTGCTTTTCAATTTAGTCTGAATCAATTTTAACTTTGTGAAGCTTCTCTCGGCCGAAGCTGTACTGAATGGAACTGAGCACGATTCTGATTGTTATATAAATAATAATGAAATGGCATCACAATCCCTATTACTTTTTATGCTTTGCATAAGTGATGGCAATTACTTTCTGAACACGATTTCTAGCACCAGTGACAGATAAATATCGTGGCAAAAGAATATGGGCCGATCTTGGTACAGTAATTAAACTTCATTTCACTGTGACTTTCGATCAATTGAAATCAATAAATATCAATATCTTTCAAATTAATTAAGTTTGGACTGATGTAAATATGTCACTAATAAGGGATGAAAATAGGTCTTCAATTTGACAATGCACTCTCCCTCTGAATCCACATACAGTTCTACCACATAAAATTTGGCTTTGGGCCAGATGCATTAAATCTGATAATTGCAATAAATGTTATTGCCGTGATTCTTTATGAAGATAATATTACACAAGCTGGATAATTCGATTTTGTAGGACATATACTTTATACAACTCTTATTGTATGCATAATGTGGTCACAACAGGTACCCGTTATTTTATAAGCTGAATTTTTTACTGAAAAAATAGTGATGATTTGTTATTGGAAATAATATCTGATTCAGTTTATGATAACACATCCATCCTGGATTATGACGCATCCATCCTGGTAATAACTTGGTCACGTATTTTTACTACAATTTCACATTGTTAGTCCTAGATGTTGTATGGAACTGAATGTAGTTTGTTTTAGTGTGATTTAAAGAAAGACCGTTTACACAAAACCATTTAGTTACTTCAGTCAAAACCATATTTACTGTTACCTCGAATTTATCAACTGAATTATCAATGTGAAGTGTGGTGCCGTCAGCAAAAATGGTGAATCTACAGTATTCTGCACAGACAGGCAGGTCATTTATAAAGATAATAAAAAGTAGGGGCCTAGAACGGAGCCCTGAGGTACTCCACATGTGACAGTACCCCATTCTAATGATATTGGGACAACCAGCTTCACTATCCAGCAAAACTTTCTGTTTCCTGTTTGATTGGTATGAGTCAAGCCATTTCCCTGCTGAACCACTTATGCTGAGGTGTGCAGCTTTTTGTAAAAGAATTTGGTGACTGACACAGTCAATAGCTTTTGTTAGGTCAAAACATATTCCAGCCACCTTTAGTTTCTTATTGACATAGTCCAAGACTTTGCCAGCAAAACCAAATATTGCATCTTCTGTTGACAAACCTTCCTAAAATCCAAACTGACTTTTGCTGATGATATTGTTTTACTGAGATGCTTAACTATCCTCACATGCATAAGTTTCTCTAAAACCTTTGAAAGACTTGTTAATAGTGATATTGGCCGATAGTTAGCTGTATCTGTATTGTCACCTTTTTTGTATAGCGAGTTTACAGCTGCATATTTAAGACATTCGGGAACTGTTCCTTGCTTAAGTAATGCTAAAAAATGTGGCAAAGGCCTTTACTTACTTGGGTGCAGCAATATTTTAATAAATTGTTAGAGATATTATAAAGTCCAGTGAAGTTTTTACTTTTTAGGGATTTAATAATTTTTTCTATTTCTTTAACATTGACTGTTTTTACTTGCATCTGTTGAATTGTGATAGGTACTTTGGCTTTCAAAAAATTCATGGCTTGGTTCATGGAACCTTGTAAACCTATTTTTTCTGTTACTGTTAGAAAATGTTTGTTGAATGTGTCTGCAACTTTCTTTGGAACACTAACAAGGTGGCCCTCACTTTTTATGTGGAAAGTTTCACTGCAACCTGCATTTTTCCCTGTTTCTTTCTTTACAAAGTTCCAAATAGTTTTAACTTTATTGCTTGAGTTATCAATGTCTACTTTCAAGCACATGTTCTTTGCTGCTTGTTCAGAATTTTATTATAGAGTTTATAATGCCTAATTCTACTAGGAGCATTTGATCTCTTGGCTTCAGCATATAGTTCTTTCCTTGTTTTGCAGGAAATTTTGATCCCTTTAGTAAGCCAAGGCTTGTTTCCTGATTTTAAAAGGTTTTCTCTCAGAAATTTTTTGGGAAATGTTTCCTCAAATAGGCTTGTAACTTCATTGCTAAATTTATTAAATGTTAACATCAGCTGTGGTATATACAGGAGACCAATCCACAAGTTGCAATTTATGCTTAAAGCTTTCTATGGTGTGTCTGTCTATAATTATAAATTTTTTCCATATGAAATTTGATTTTTATTTATTTATTTATTTATTTATTTTTTACATATATTTCCTTTAGATTGAGGAACTCTCCATCATGGTCAGAGAGACCATTAACAATAATTTTGACAGTTCTATTATTAAGGTACTGGAACTGGATGTTACTCTTGTTGGTGTGTTCGCAACTGATACTAAGTTGTAACAGTGCATCAAGTGTTCAGAGTCTGTTTTCTTATTATTTTCTGTTAAAAAATTCACATTGAAGTCACCCATTACAATAATTGGTTTAGTTTTCCTACACAGATGGGACAGAAGTGATTCAACGCAAAGAAAGTAGTATGGTGGACCCATATTGGCTTCTCAAAGAATGATGGGTAGCTGCACCATTACATGGATGCCATAAGCGAATGGTAAAATGAGTATAAGAATGAGTTTGGCAATAAGCGGAGTAAATACCTGGCCAAACTGAAGTAAATGTTTAGTATTAACCAAGAGCGAAATTATTTTAAGAGGACAACAATTGAAGGAAATGACCAAACATCAGATGGATATACACAGAAATCTTTGGTAATCTATTTGATTTTGACTTCTGAGTTAACAAAACCTCGTAACTGATAAAGGGAGTCACATAAGATACATAGAAAACTATTCTGAAAATGTGAGTAATGTCACCAAGCAGATTCTGTGTATCATGACCACACTACAGAAAAGTTTGGATGTAAATTGTAGACAGGATACAGAGTATGGTTCCTGTGGCAGTTGTGGAAGGTAACTGTAACCATTATTATCTCATATATGGGGTAGCTAGAGTAGAGATAAATCATGTTGTGGCAGCAAGAACTGTCAAACAGTAAGCTAGAGATGAGTACCATGAATGTTGACCAATATTTGTCATGATGTAATAGATAATGTTGTAATGTTAAAGATCAAATATACCAACCACTACCACCAATCTCCACCAACAATCAAATGTCTTAGGTACATTGAACTGCACCAATTGTAGACTGACATGGCTACTCCAACAAGGACACATTACACAGATTGCACTAAGCAATTCTGTGCTGCTGAAGATTATATATTTCCAGATGAGTGACAAAATAAGTTTCTGTGAGCAACCCAGATGCACAGTTAATCTATGAAGTTCACATCATTTACAAATTCAGCTTTCGTTCACAGACAAAAGCAACAATTTAGCAGTACAGATGGTCAAAGAGAATCCAGAGCACTCACTTTCACTTACAGTCACAACTCATCTGCATAGCTAGAGGCATTGGAGAGGTGTTACTCCCATCTAAGAAGACATATTGACCATTACTTATACATACAATCCAGGATAAAATGCTATAATTTGACTACCTATTAGATTGGAACTGTCTGAAGAATAATGGTGGTGACAAGTAGTCTGTTGCATTAATGTATTGAAACTCTTACAAATGAAGAATGGAGCAAAGATAGGCCTAGTAATCTGTAATGAAGAACAGTGTTTCACAGGGCCTTATATTCTAGTCATGTTATCACTGTTGTCTTCTTGGCAGCACCTATTATCACATAATTACATTGATAGCTTTCTTTATTAGAGGAGATAATTAATCCGTTGTAATTTGGAACAGAACACGGATCGAGTGTCATTGAAAGGGCTGCTCGTCAGACTGTAATCGGTCTGGGACGAGGGCACACAGTGACCAACGTCTTACGGTAACCAGTAACCGTCAATGCCGCACAGTTTGTTTACCGTCGTGACAATAAGGCAAGTCTAAGTCACGGAACATAATTATAAAACACAAATTTGTTTCAAATGTGATCAGGAGGACAGAAACGTTACAAATAAAATTTATTTCAAATTCAATAGCACCATCAAATACATCATCTAAGTAACTTTGAAATTTTTAACTATGGCAAGGAAATGTCATAAAACTGAAAGTGTATTAATATGTGAAAAGAATCAAGTCAACTACTTGATTATATCTATCTAATCACCAACTAGAATGATGTATGATGTGACATATTTACTTAACAAAAATTAAATAACAAGAGCAAAATGTTACACTTCTCATCAAAGTAAGCAAACATTTTCCTTCAAAACTGAAAAAAATTCTAAAACTAACACATGAAATTAAACATAAGTGAACAAAACAAATACAAAATATCAAGACTATTTCTAAATGAAAATGCTAAGTGGTATTGCAAAATTACACTTAATGGCAGTAGAAAATAAATTTCTTCAGTAACTTCTGAGGCCAAAGCACATGATCAGCTAGAGTTGGTGTATGAGTAATTCTATATTGCACTCATGTAACAACAGTATTTAATCTCAATATCAGAGTAGCAATCAAGGTCAAAAGTACTGTGAGACCAATTACTTTAAGAAAATGTTGGGTTAATAGAATCTACATATACATCTACATCTATACTCTGGAAGATACCTGAGGGTGTGTGGCGGAGTACCTTGAGTACCACTATCGGTTCTCCCTCCTATTTCAGTCATGTATTGTTTGCAGAAAGAAAGATTGTCGGTATGCCTCTCTGATTTTATCCTCATGAGCTTTTCGTGAGATATACATAGGAGGGGGCAATATACTGTTAGAATCCTCAGTAAAGTTATGTTTTTGAAACTTTGACAAAAACCCATACCGAGTGACAGAGCATTTCTCCTGCAGAGTCTTCCACTGGAGGTTATTGATCATTTCTGTAATGCTTTCACAATTATTAAATGATCCTGTAACGAAGTGTTCTGCTCTCTGTTGGATGCTCATTACTACCTATATCAACCCCACCTGGTACGGATCCCACACCGGTGAGTAGTATTCAAACAGTGGGCGAACAAGTGTACCATAAATCACTTCCTATGTTTTTGGTCTGCATTTCGTTATGATTCTTGCAATGAATCTAAGCCTGGTACCAGCTTTACCGACTCCTAATGCCTACTCCCAGATAATTTATGGATTTAACTGCTTCCAGTTGCTAACCTGCTATAGTGCAGCTAATTGATAAAGGATCTTTCTTTCTATGTATTCGCAGCACATTACACTTGTCTACATTGAGATTCAATTGCCATTCCGTGCACCATGCGTCAATTCGATACAGATCCTCCTGCATTTCAATAAAATTTTCCATTGTTACAACCTGTCTATATACTACAGCAATATGCCGTGAAAATGAGTGGCAGTTAGACCTAGTATGGTTTATTGCTGCTTTTGTGCCATCAACTAATCAACGTATTCAGCAGTAAGTTTTACTATCTGCATGAACTGATATGATGTGTTGGGAAAGCATGGAATGAGTGCAATCCAGATGCACACTTAATCTATGATTTTCACATCAATTACAAATTCAGCTATCATTCACAGACAAAACTAACAATGGTCAAAGAGAATCCAGAGCACTCACTTTCAGTTATAGCTTATCTGTATAGCTAGAGGCCTTGGAGAGGCAAGGACTGGTTATTCCAATCTAAAAAGACATATTCACCCTTGCTTATACATAAAATCCAGGAAAAACTACTATAATTTAACTACCTATTCGTTCGGATCTGTATGAAGAATAATATTGGTGACAAGTAGTTTGTTGCATTAAAGTATTGAAACTTTTACAGACGAAGAATGGAGCAAAGACAGGTCTAGTAGTCTGTGATGAAGAACAGTATTTTCACAGGCCCTTATCTTCCAGTCATGTCATCACTGTTGTCTTCTTAGCAGCACCTATAATCACATAATTCCATGGATAGCTGCATACACCTATGTGCTGACATCATATGTTGTACACTTGCTTTAAGATAATCATAATTCACAAGTGAAATTAAGTTGTTTGATAATTCACTGACTTGTTAATGTTAGTTACTCGATTACTGTTTCTACAGGTAGTTCCAATGTTACGTTTGTTTCAGGAAAAACCGATCACCTACTCAGGAAAAGACTGAGCTCCCCACCGCTCACAAGCCTCGCTCTAGAACAAGGTGAGTGCATAAAGAAAATTATAGGAAAGTAAAGTGAGAAGAAAGGGTGTACTCCAATTGATAAGGACAAATATTACCGTAGTCATACAGAGTCACAGAACATACTGCATTATTAATCCTAAACTGTGATATCTCAAAGGTATTTGCAACGAGTAATGCACAATGGCAATGGTATCACAGCTGATTAATAATTCACTGTAATATTCATAATATGTTCTCAATATTGTTTGCCTGTAATCATTTGAAGGATCACTATGTGTTGGTTGGGTGCAGCAGGTGATGTGCTAGGCCCCCTAAACTTATGGTGTTGTGGGTGGCAAAGTGGCTAGGGAACAGCAGTGTTGGCTGCTTGCTCCATGCTGGAACTGCTACCAATAACAGTGTGTAGAGTAACACTTCACATGTAGGAGAAGTTTGACAAAGACTGTGCTCAATTATGAATGAACTGATATTGCCTTTTTATTGAATAGGTTGATCAAATGATTTTTAATTTGGCTGTTTTCTGTTTCTTTTTTTTTTACCAATATGTTATTGACTTTTGGTTTACATTAATATTGAGTAAAGGAAGATGGTAAATAAAGACAATATTAATGCTAATGCAGAGACAAAAATTATATGAACTCAGTTACATGACATGCCAATTTACAATTGCAGCTTTTGTTCACTAACATAAGCAACAATTTAGTATTACATATTGACTTTACTTACAGTGACAGTTCATCTGTATGGCTAGAAGCATTGAAGAGGCAAGGACTTGTTTCTACCATCTATGAAGACATATACACCATTACTTATACCTAAAATTCAGGATAAAATGCTATAATTTAATTACCTATTGGCTCGGATGTGCCTATGAATAATGTTGGTAACAAGTATTCCGTTGGATTAATGTAATGAAATTTTTTAAAACAAAGATTGGATGAAAGACAGGCGTAGTAATCTGTGATGAAGACACACATTTTCACAGGGCCTTGTCATCCGTCATGTCATCGCTGTTGTCTTCTTGGCAGCACCTATAATCACATAATTCCATGGATAGCTGCATATGCCTATGTGCTGATATGATACATTGTACACTTGCTGTAAGATAATCATAATTCACAAGAGAAATTAAGTTGTTTGATAATTCACTAATTGGCTAATGTTTGTTACACAATTACTGTTTCTACAGGTAGTTCCATTGTTACGTTTGTTTCAGGAAAACCCGATCACCTATTCAGGAAAAGACTGAGCTCCCCACCGCTCACAAGCCTCGGTCTAGAACAAGGTGAGTGCATAAAGAAAATTATAGGAGAGTAAAGTGAGAAGAAAGGGTGTACTCCAATTGATAAGGACAAATATTACCGTAGTCATACAGAGTCACAGAACATACTGCATTATTAATCCTAAACTGTGATCTCTCAAAGGTATTTGCAAAGAGTAATGCACAACGGCAATGGTATCACAGCTGATTAATAATTCACTGTAATATTCATAATATGTTTTCAGTATTGTTTGTCTGTAATCATTTGGATGATCACCATGTGTTGGTTGGGTGTTGTGGGTGGCAAAGTGGCTAGGAAACAGCAGTGCTGGCTGCTTGCTCCATGCTGGAACTGTTACCAATAACAGTATGTAGAGTAATACTTCACTTGTAGTTGTAGTTTGACAAAGACTGTGCTCAATTATGAATGAACTGATATTACCTTTTTATCAATAGTTAGATCAGATGAGTTTGATTTGGCTGATTTCTGTTTCTTCTTCTACCAATATGTTCTTTACTTTTGGTTTAAATTAATATTGAGTAACGGATGATGGCAAATAAAGATAAAATTAATGCTAATGCAGAGACAAAAATTATATGAACTCAGTTACGTGATATGCTGCTTGTCAGCCATTTGGTCAGGAATAAGTACACAGCACACAGTGTCATAGTTTACTGAGGTGGTATTTTAGTGGTGGCTCATGTTGTTTTTTCCCTGTTGGAGCCCTGACAGAAGGTCAGGCAGCACCTATAATAACATAATTCCATGGATAGCTGCATATGCCTATGTGCTGACATTATATGTTACACACTTGCTGTAGGATAATCATAATTCACGAGTGAAATTAAGTTGTTTGATAATTCACTGATTTGCTAATGTTTGTTACACAATTACTGTTTCTACAGGTAGTTCCATTGTTACGTTTGTTTCAGGAAAACCCGATCACCTATTCAGGAAAAGACTGAGCTCGCCACCGCTCACAAGCCTCGCTCTAGAACAAGGTGAGTGCATAAAGAAAATTATAGGAGAGTAAAGTGAGAAGAAAGGGTGTACTCCAACTGATAAGGACAAATATTACCGTAGTCATACAGAGTCACAGAACATACTGCCTAATTAATCCTAAACTGTTATCTCTCAAAGGTATTTGCAAAGAGTAATGCACAACGGCAATGATATCACAGCTGATTAATAATTCACTGTAATAGTGATAATATGTTCTCATATTGTTTGCCTGTAATCATTTGAAGGATCACTATGTGTTGGTTGGGTGCAGCAGGTGATGTGCTAGGCCCCCTAAACTTATGGTGTTGTGGGTGGCAAAGTGGCTAGGGAACAGCAGTGTTGGCTGCTTGCTCCATGCTGGAACTGCTACCAATAACAGTGTGTAGAGTAACACTTCACATGTAGGAGAAGTTTGACAAAGACTGTGCTCAATTATGAATGAACTGATATTGCCTTTTTATTGAATAGGTTGATCAAATGATTTTTAATTTGGCTGTTTTCTGTTTCTTTTTTTTTACCAATATGTCATTGACTTTTGGTTTACATTAATAGTGGGTAAAGGAAGATGGTAAATAAAGACATTATTCATGCTAATGCAGAGACAAAAATTATATGAACTCGGTTACGTGATGTGCCAGTTTGCAATTGCAGCTTTTGTTCACTAACTTAAGCAACAATTTAGTATTACATATTGAATTTAACTTACAGTGTCAGCTCATCTGTATAGCTAGAGGCCTTGGAGAGGCAAGGACTTGTCTCTACCACCTAAGGAGACATATTCACCATTACTTATACATAAAATCCAGGATAAAATGCTGTAACTTAATTACCTTTTGGCTCGGATCTCTCTAAGAATATTGTTGGTAACAAGTAGTCTGTTGGATTAATGTAATGAACTCTTTCAACAAAGATTGGATGAAAGACAGGCCTAGTAATCTGTGATGAAGACACACATTTTCACAGGGCCTTGTCAGCCGTCATGTCATCACTGTTGTCTTCTTGGCAGCACCTATAATCACATAATTCCATGGATAGCTGCATATGCCTATGTGCTGACATTATACGTTACACACTTGCTGTAAGATAATCATAATTCACAAGTGAAATTAAGTTGTTTGATAATCCACTGATTTGCTAATGTTTGTTACACAATTACTGTTTCTACAGGTAGTTCCATTGTTACGTTTGTTTCAGGAAAACCCGATCACCTATTCAGGAAAAGACTGAGCTCCCCACCGCTCACAAGCCTCGCTCTAGAACAAGGTGAGTGCATAAAGAAAATTATAGGAGAGTAAAGTGAGAAGAAAGGGTGTACTCCAATTGATAAGGACAAATATTACCGTAGTCATACAGAGTCACAGAACATACTGCATTATTAATCCTAAACTGTGATCTCTCAAAGGTATTTGCAAAGAGTAATGCACAACGGCAATGGTATCACAGCTGATTAATAATTCACTGTAATAGTCATAATATGTTCTCAGTATTGTTTGCCTGTAATCATTTGAAGGATCACCATGTGTTGGTTGGGTGCAGCAGGTGATGTGCTAGGCCCCCTAAACTTATGGTGTTGTGGGTGGCAAAGTGGCTAGGGAACAGCAGTGTTGGCTGCTTGCTCCATGCTGGAACTGTTACCAATAACAGTGTGTAGAGTAACACTTCACATGTAGGAGCAGTTTGACAAAGACTGTCCTCAATTATGAATGAACTGATATTGCCTTTTTATTCAATAGTTAGATCGAATGAGTTTGATTTGGCTGATTTCTGTTTCTTCTTCTACCAATATGTTCTTTACTTTTGGTTTAAATTAATATTGAGTAACAAATGATGGTAAATAAAGGTAAAATTAATGCTAATGCAGAGACAAAAATTATATGAACTCAGTTACATGATATGCTGCTTGTCAGCCATTTGGTCAGGAATAAGTACACAGCACACAGTGACATAGTTTACTGAGATGGTATTCCAGTGGTGGCTCGTGTTGTTTTTTCCTGTTGGAGCCCTGACAGAAGGTCAATGTTGAAAACAGAATATTTTTTAATATATATATTTGTTATGTAAACTTAAAGAAGACCTAAAATTATTCATATTGTAACCAAATAGTTATAAACATAATTAATGAAATACTGTTGCACACCTCAGTTGAGGTGCAGTTAGGAATGAATTACAGTGTAGGCCGGAATCTTGGAACAAAAAGTGTCAAATAAAGAAGTTTGGTAGGCCTACTCCTCAGGTCGAGTTTTTGTAAGGAATTCTGCATATCTCGTAATGAAAATACCGTGAATCCAAAATTAGTTGGGGGGGGGGGGGGCTGGGATGGGTTCCCTCCCCAATGGGCCACTCGCAGAGGGATGTCAATTTGTTCGTTTGGTCGCCTGGGGGGGGGGGGGGGGAGGGGGGGAGGCACTACGCCTCTGTCAAGATTCGGCACTTAATGAAATGAACCCCCCAGTCTTATCAGCTTGATTTACCTGACATGATGCGTAACCAATTGGGTTTTCTACACCATCTTGCATTTGGCTCAATATACTGCCAACCACAACTTTACTTGCATCCTATGCTAAAATAAAAGATAGTGTAAAATCTGTAAGCCAAGATGGGGGAACTAGTAAGATTTTTTTTTTTTAGTATTAAAATGGCAGTGGCAAAACAAAGTCTTATGACCAAACAAAAGGAGTTCCTTTCTTGGTAGTTTTGTAAAAGGTTTGTGGTAGCTGCACAGTTATCTACGTAGCGACGATAATAATTTGTTAATCCAAAATTGCAATTGTTTTATGTTCACTAGGTCTGTTAATCGCAGATCTGGTCTACCTCCTTCTACTGAAATCGTATGGCTTAGATACTTCACTTGTGATTGCGTGAAACTGTATTTTTCTAATTTCAGATTTAGATTTGCTTCACTAATACGAGAAAGTACATTTCTTAGGCGTCCTGCATGTTCTCTCATTAAACTTGAAAAGGTAATTATGACATCCAGGTAAACTAGACACATTGTCGGCTTTAAACATCGTAAAAGTAAATCTGAAAGACGTTGAAATGTAGCAGGAGTATTCCGGAGGCCAAATGGCATCCTTAGGTACTCATAATGTCCAGAGGGCACAACAAAAACTGTTTTTTTTTTCTCGATCTTTTGCAGCTATCGGAATTTGATGGAATCCGGGACGCGTGTCTAAAGTGGTGAAAATTATACATTTGTCAAGATAATCCAATGTCTCATCGATTCTTGGAAGGGGATAGGTAACTGGTTTAGTGGCATTAATTGCTCTCACGTCTACACAAATTCGATAAGCCTTTTCTCCGTTAATAGTTTTCTTTGGTACAACCACGATCTGCGAACTCCAGGGGCTGAAAGAAGATTGAATTATTCCTGCTGCTATTAATTATGAAATATTTTTCTCTATTATGGGCTACAAATAATAGGGTAAGCAATATGCTTTCTGTGTATAGGCCTAGCATCGCCTGAGGGCATCTTATGTATGTTAAGGAATTTGCTGGAAGTGGTTTCCTTTCTTCAATACCGGTATCAAGAATTCAGCTAGAATAGGCGATGTGCCTTACATAGGTGTTCAAGCTATTTTTCAATTTCTGCCCTTATAGGTGACATAACTACGGTGGAATTAATGTAAACTGTTCTTTCTGATTGTTCGTTTTCTTTGTATGCTGTTATCTCATCAGCATTTACTTCGTGAGCTTGAGCAAGTATGGTACCGGTAGCTCAGGGTATTTTAACTAATTTAATTTCAAAATTACCCACGCTCGATGCCAAAAATATGTCTTCCTCCGTCTCATTCATTCGAGATAAACTGCGTTTCACATGCGTCTGTTTACCGTCTAAAACTTAATTTCTTATTCATGGATCTACTAAGAAAATATCTCCCCATAAAATATATATATATTCCCGCCGGCCGTGGTGGCCGAGGGGACTAAGGCACTTCAGTTACGGTCTGCACGTCCACTACGGTCGGGGTTCGAATCCCCCCTCGGGCATGGATATTTGTGCCGTCCTAGTTCGTAAGTCGTTCATAAGTAGTTTGTAAGTTTAGGGACTGATCACCCCGTAGTTAAGTCCCATAGACTATACAAATATTTGAACATTTTTTTGGGAAAAAAAAATCTTTCTTCGCCTCTATCCATAAGTTTTCCCCAGTACCGCCCGATATTCTCTCGGTTTTGTTTCACTTCAACGCAATGGTATGTGGTTTAGTGGTCTGTCTGAACGTGGCTATTCGTTCTGGACTCCTTCGCGTTCTTATAGGGGGAACACTGCCCAAGTGGTGAACATTTTTTTCAATCGGGACTTCTTACATTCTTGAGTTAACTATGCCTTGAAATTGGCGTACGAAATCGTTGCTTAAAATAGCATCGAAATCATGGTCATTTTTCCATACGACTTCGAATGTAAATTGTTACTTCTTTCCGTCTATTTCCAGTTCCTCGTTTTGCGAACCTATTGGGTGAATTAAGGGGGTATTCACGACGATCCGCTACAAAAGGGATAGGTCTAGCACGAGACTCCCGTGAACCCCCACATGCGGACTATGCAGCGTTAAAACGCGCACATGTGCAGAAGTGGGTACTGTGGTAAGCTTTCTGTTTGTTATTTGTGTGTGACATTCGTGGATACGCCTGATTTCTGATTTCAGACTTCCGTGTTACGTTCAAAATGTTCAAATGTCTGTAAATCTATCGGACGAAACTGCGCGGTCATCAGTCCGTAACTTACAAACTACCGGTTCTTAAACCTAGGTAAACTTAACTACGGACAAACAAACACATCCATGCCCCAGGGAGGACTCGAACCTCCACGGCGAGCAACCGGGCGCTCCGCAGCGAGGTGCTTTAGACCGCTCGGCTACTCCACCGCGGCACCGTCTTACGTATTTCAAGAAAATCAAATGTTTGTTAAGCTTATGGGACTTAACTACGGGTTCATCAGTCCCTAAACGTACAAACTACTTATGAACTAGGTAATCCTAAGGACGGCACAAATATCCATGCCGGAGGGGGGATTCGAACCCCCGATTCTAGTGGCCGTGCAGACCGTGACTGGAGCGCCTCAATCCCCTCGGCCACCGCGGCCGGCGTTACATATTTTGCCGATTTTTTTCAGTTATTAGATTTTCATAATTGTAGTAATTAATAAATAAATATTTGTTTGCCACCAGACTTTTATACTAGGTGTTATAAAAAGGAGTCTTTATATTGGTTGCTTCATACTTTAGAAATGAAATGGAACAGAGAGGGTTCGTGTCTTCATTCAGGGTACAGGGAGGAAACGTGTTTGCATAATACACACGACGCCCTGCATCATAACAAGTTATTTCAGCAATCGTAATAATATGGATACAACTTCACAGGCAGCTGCTCTTCAAAAGAGACACCGTCCTTCCTCACCAAGTTCCGAAATTCACGCGGATCTACGGGACTAAATTCTTTTATCAGCTGTGAGTATATACCCCCGCCTTCCTTCTTTCCGGCCATAGTCGTACCCAACGTCTGGCTTTTCGTCGTTGTGCACTAATCTAAAGATTTGCGCCACAGTTCCAAAACAAATTAGTCGTCCATGTACAAAATATTGCATAAATGTAAATTTAGATATACATAGAACGTGCAGCCAAGTGCCGCAATATATAACGACCGCGTGATCTAAGGCTGCATGTCACGAATTGCGCAGCAGCTCCTGCCGGAAGTTCGAGTCCTCCCTCTGGCATTTGTGTGCATGTTATCCTTAGCATAAGATAATTGAAGTCTAGGGAGCGATGACCTAACATTACTCATTCATTATTGCCAGTCTGTTCCTCGCACATATCTTAATAAAATCCGCAAGTGTTTCGCATATGGCGCTACGTACTTTAGGAATTATTTTCGAAATAAATGCAGTTGATATATGAAACAGATATTTGAGGCTGGCGTAGCTGCCGCCTGTTGCTAAAAATCGCAGTCTTAGTGCCAACCTCTCTTCTGCTGATATGGCTCGTCGGTAATTAGTGTCTTATTTTGAAACCTTCTGTTCAATTGCAGATAGAGAAAATCAAAATCATCTGTTGACATGCGGGTGAAACTTCTGAATAATCCAAGCGATGGTTGCAGCTGCAAATCATTGATCAAAGCCGAACGACCACTTCTTTCATGCCTGCGCAAAAATTCAGACATCCAGGTTTTTATGTGTCTACGCCATTTGGATTTCATAAGCAACAGCGTGCTCGCTATATAAAATAAACCGAGTTGCGTGTTTCTCTTTTCCATCACGCTCTTGTGCACCGAGGTTACTCAACTTTACCGTGACAAAGTTTTAGCGCCAAAAAACAAAACACATGACGTATTTTCCGTTCGCTCCGGTGTAAATGCTTATTCGCAAGTACAAGCCTATGCCTATTCGCACAGGCGAATTCCTAGCGAATGCTCATTCGCCTGTGTTCGCTTCGGTGTAAACGGGGCGTAATACGGCCTTTACTTTTGTCCCTAATCCACTTAGCCTACATCACGGCGGTTTTAGTTCTCGACCGCGAGTAGATTTAACGAAGAAAACATTTTCTTATGCGCCTGTATCAGTGATGAAGGTAAACTGTATACCGTTGACTTTGCCTTGTAAAGTTACGCTTACCACCTGAGCGAGTCCTGTTTCTCTCACTGGAATCGCTTTGCGGAAGGGGAGCGAGGAGCAGTGGCAGAACCCTCCCGTTCGCGTTTCCCGTATTCCTGTTTCCGCGAACACCTCGGAAACACTTTTGTTAACCGAGCTATGCTGTAAAGACGGACAGTTTGCTCTTTCGTGTCGAATCGTTTTACATTAGACACCATGCCCGTGCCCAACACTCAGGAGCCCAACGGGGTATCAACCTCGGGGGGGGGGGGGGGCAGTCGTTGTCGTCGTCCCCCCAACTCCAAATTTTGGGGGCGGGGGTAAGACATGGTTTCTGCCCCCTCCACCGATATTCGCTTGGTTTTATTTGATCTTTAGGCAGAGCAAGTGAATAAACTGTGCTGGCTGCCGTCAGTAAATATGGAACAGTAGTTTTGATGATGGCAGTCACTTTTGCAATTGGCTGAAGCATCTTGTAACAAGAACTACATTCTAACCTGTCCTCTCCTTTTTTTCCCATGATCTCGCTCCCTCACCCAGACCAAAGTACTGTGAAAGCCGAAGTCAGCAAATAGCAGTGGTGGCACGTCCTGTGTGTGAACCTCCGGAAATAAGCTCGTCGTGAAAAAGAGTAAATAAATAAATAAATATTTTTAAACTATCATTCTTCGTTGCGTTCTTCTATCAGATCATTTTATATGCACATTCGAAGTATTTTTATCGCACCAGAAACGTTTTACGTCGCGGAGGAGTCGAAGCGGGACCGCTTAACCCATTCCCTCCCAGTGTTGCCATATGGCAACGTCACCTTTATCTGTTCCTCTAGCCACAACCATTTGTCCAAAGATTGTAAACAACACAGCAGGACCTCCAACAATTCATTGTGACTAGGTTGTCTACCGTTACCTTAAGGAAACAGAGAGCATTAGGCTACAATGCATTGTTTAAATACGTATCGTTGCTTCATGTCTAAATTGGAGTACATGCAGCAAGACTTTCAAATAATTATATCGAGGTAAAGGAGACAAATTAATTAAAAAATTTCGTTACTAAATAATTGTCCAATGTTTACATTAGTTGAGTTGGTTTACGTTCTAGGAGGCGATCCAATTATGATATTGTAAAAAGATATTAAAAAAAACCCAAAATCGCTGAGCATCAATTTTTATTTACGAAGACCGGTTTCGCTGAACTATGTCAGCATCATCTGGTCAAATAAAATATTTTACAAGGCCATAATCTTGTAATGTCAATCAGTTGTAATATAACAATTTACAGTGCCTAGGTGCACTATGTCATTATAATAAAACACAATTATCACAGTGAGTGACAATAGCAAATTGCTATTGTCACTCACTTTGATAATTATGTTTTATTATAATGACATAGTGCACTTAGCAAATTGCTATTGTCACTCACTGTGATAATTATGTTTTATTATAATGACATAGTGCACTTATGCACTGTAAATTGTTATATAACAACTGATTGACATTACAAGATTATGGCCTTGTAAAATATTTTATTTGACCAGATGATGCTGACATAGTTCAGCGAAACCGGTCGTCGTAAATAAAAATTGATGATCAGCGATCTTGGCTTTTTTATATTTTTTTATATCTTTTTACAATAGTTTACATTAGTAGTTTGAAAATGTTATTAGTTACGATAAAGGAAACATATCGTACCCATTGATGACGAATGTAGTCGTCCCAAATTTCCGTCCAAAAACTGAAAATAATCGAAAATTATGTCAGATATACATTATTCCAATAACTATTTATAGATATATGCAAAGAAATATTTTTGTTCATAAATTAATAAAATTTGGGGATGAAAGGGTTAATATAGGCGGCAGTGGCCACACGTTGCAACGCGCATGCGTGGCTGAGGTTTAAATTCTCGGCCGAGGGAACTGAGGCGCTCCAGTCACGGTCTGCACGGCCACTACGGTCGGGGGTTCGAATCCCCCCTCGGGCATGGATATTTGTGCCGTCCTAGTTCGTAAGTAGTTCATAAGTAGTTTGTAAGTTTAGTGACTGATGACCCCGTAGTTAAGTCCCATAAGCTTAACAAACATTTGAACATTTTTTGTTTAAATTCTCTTCTAAACCCCCTGGAGGCAGCATATTGGTGCTCCCGCGGCAGGGAGGGGCGAGGGGAAACGCCGCTTTTAACATCGGCATTAGAGCTGGCAGACACACCAGTTCCTGGCTGCTCGATCTCTGACAGTTACGCGCGAATGCTCCCGAAGCAAGGAGAACGGAGCTACTGCGTACTTTGCCTTGCGCATGGGCAAATCATCCAATGCGTCCTTCAGATGTGTTTATGGCGCATTGAACATTTGCCAAAAACACGTCATATTTCGTAAAATAACTTACAACTATCGATTAAAGAGGCATCAATTGTAAAAGCCTTCAGAAGATCTGATATGAATAATAATACAGTCAATACTCTCCACCTAACAAGAAGAGCCGTGTGGTTCGCGCCATCGCGTTATGATATGAAAAGTTATACGGATCGAGTCTTGCTGGCCGCGGTGGCCGAGGGGACTGAGGCGCTCCAGTCACGGTCACCGCGGTGGAGTAGCCGAGCGGTCTAAAGCGTCTCGCTGCGGAGCGCGCGGTTGCTCGCCGTGGAGGTTCGAGCCCTCCCTGGGGTATGGGTGTGTGTGTTGTCCTTGGGTTAGTTTACCTAGGTTTAAGTAGTTTGTAAGCTACGGACTGATGACCACGCAGTTTGGTCCGATAGATTTACAAACAAACAAGTCACGGTCTGCACGGCCACTACGGTCGGGGTTTCGAATCCCCCCTCAAAAATGTTCAAATGTTTGCTAAGCTTATGGGACTTAACTACGGGGTCATCAGTCCCTAAACTTACAAACTACTTATCAACTACCTAATACTAAGGACGGCACAAATATCCATGCCCGAGGGGGGATTCGAACCCCCGACCGTAGTGGCCATGCAGACCGTGACTGGAGCGCCTCAGTCCCCTCGGCCACCGCGGCCGAATCCCGAATCCCCCCTCGGGCATGGATATTTGTGCCGTCCTTAGTATTAGCTAGTTAATAAGTAGTTTGTAAGTTTAGGGACTGATGACCCCGTAGTTAAGTCCCATAAGCTATACAAACATTTGAACATTTTTTGGATCGAGTCTTTTCTATTTTTTTTTATCCAATCTTATTTTTAACAGATACTGCCACATACCTTTAAACGTTTTTGTGAATGTATCTCGATGTTGAGCGTCAATGACATTGATACAAACAAAGGTAAGCAGGGGGTGCTGCTTACAGCGTCACGTGACCCTAAGCTTGTCTCTTCATCGTAAGAGATTCATTTTGCTACAGTCACTTAACAGTGTAATCAGTTACTTACTGTGTTTCTCAGCTTTACGCGCTTGGGGGGGGGGGGGCGCCGAAACATCGACTTCCCGAGCGGGGAGGGAGGGGCACTATGAAGTTGCGGCCTCGATTCGGAAAATATCGTTGATCCGGCAGTGAAAGAAGTGAACGTTCCCCTCCAGGAGCCTTGTTTGCAACGAGTGTAGCCGACACCACCTAGAGACAAGGGGCCGTATGAATAAAATGGAGTATCTACTTTATACTCTGGATTCCAGAGAACATACTCAGATTCGCATGAATAAAGGGAGTCGGAGAATATACTTCAGCCGAGTATGTTCTCGGCGTGAGTAACGGGGTGGGAGAAGTTGCTCACAACAGAGAAAATTCTCCAATTTCATATGAATAAAACTGCAGAAGTTTCTCACGACGGGAGAACATTCTCAGATTTCTGGAGTGAGCTCTATAGCATACTCCGTGCTGAGTAACTTCTATTAAGGTTACGTTTTACTGAGGTTTATAATAAAAATGACAACAATTTTGTTACTTAGAAGGCAAAAGCAAGTTCCTTTATATGTAGCCTTTACGAAATACGAGGCGATCTATAAAGTTAATACAAATAATAACATATTGTTGAAGAGTATGTTCCTTCGGAAAAATCGTGTGACACTTCCAGCATTTTATACAGTGACGAGAGTGATGTAAGAGGTGTTTTCATTACCGACATAAAAATGAAACACAAATGGATTCAGCTGCGTGTTTACTCATTTGTTTGGCGTGTATATTTACAGTTGTAAACAGTCACATAGCAAAATAATATTGTTTTAAAATAGGGTATATTAGTAAGACCTTATGCTGTTAGTTCCAAATAAAGTGTATCCCAGGACTTCACAGTTTCTATCACAAAATAAATATTGCTGCAATACCAGGTAGCCCTACTGAAGTACTGTTTCTATCCAAACCGGTTGGCTATTTATGATGTGTTTTCTGACTTCGTAATAGTAACTTCTGTCATGTTAGAAGTAAGTAAATACGACAGGAAAATTAATAACTGATTAATTACATACCTAGCAGCGTGTTTCTTATTCAAAATCGCATGGCCCAACGCTTATGAGCAAACCATTTGGTGTCATATTTAACAAGGCCTATCTCATGTTAGAACACTCCGACAGCATTCCACGTTGTAACAGATGAATATGTGGTGCATTCTTATTATATCATACGCAAATTGTGCTAACCGTACTTCATTAACAAACGAGTTTCTCGCGTGACGAAAATTTTGTATCGCCAGCAGAATACATTTTCGTAAAAAGTGCATATTTAGTCTTAATAATATGCTCTTTCACAACAAACTAATATCTAAACACAGTCCAGTTCTTTCTGAACACGTCGATGCCTACTCCATATTTGTACACTTAATAATTTGCCTGATTGGGCTAGTTTAAAGAAATACACGATGGGACAGCTGATCTGTGGCGGACATAACACGCGGAGAACTTACTCAAGTAGGAGGGGAGGTAGCGAGAATGAACTAGCTGCTCAGAGCATATGCTTCGAAGTTTTTATTCATACGAATTTGAGAACTTACTCAGAGAACGTTCTTTTGCTCTGAGAATCTTCTCTGGAGCATGTGCTCTTTTTTATTCATACGACCCAAGGTGTCACAACAGGCCGTGCTACGTCACACTGAGCAGGCGGAATGGCTGTCCGCTGGGGCACGCCCACCGCCTCGTAGCGGACAGCCAGTAAGCTGGCGCTGAGGCCTCGGGTGTTGGTGTTGCGTACTTCGGCAATGAATGCACGTCCGGAAAACTGTACCAATTCGGAATTGTCGAGCTTCCTCCCATATTAACGCGAATCGTACTGTCTCCCTTAGCGTGCTCGGTGAAGCGCACTTCACAATCTTACTGTGGATCAATTACGCGAACAAATACATCTACGCAGCGAGTTTCTGTTTCGCTGAGCAGTAGTAAAACTTCTGAATAACGGACACCAATGGGGAAAATAAAACTGTCCGTTTTTAAGAAGTGTCCGCTGTTAAGAAAAAACAGTAAACTACCGTTTATCCGAAATGATCGAGACGCCGGCCGGTTCGGATAACGAAAATCTCGAATAAACCAAAGTCCCCTGTTTTCACGCATGGAATACACCGAATTTTGTCAGTACCGCGAATTATGATCGTAAAACGTGCGAATACCACGCCGCTTCTTGAACCGATCCAGCCAGCCATCATTTCCGAGGTATTCTTCCTCCTTCCCTTCAATCAGCTCATAAAAAGTCATCGCTTTTTGACGAATTAGAGGACCTGAAACTGGCACGCCTTTCGCTCTTATTTGTTCATGCCACAAAAATAAAGCCTCTGCTGAGGATGTGAACTTTTTCTCGTTGATTTCGAGATTTCATTGCGCTGCTCAGTGTTTGATTATTTATTTTTACCGACACTCGAATGATTATTTTATGTTTTTGGCCACTTTCATCTATGGATTTTTAAAGCATTTAGAAAGGCATTAAAAAAAAAAAAAAAAAAAAAAAAAAAAAAAAAAAAAAAAAAAAAAAACCCACAGTGGAACGTAAGAAAACACTCAAGACGCATTAGACAAAGCTTTTGACTTTTGAAACCAGGCTGTGGCCGCCTTGGAATGAACGAAAAATTCTATACACCTATCTCCTTTCCCATGTCCAACCGAAGTCCACGCTGCAACACAACAGTGCGTTTACAATTAAACGCTTGGCTTCGTCAGATGTACCGACAACAGGCGGACAAAAGGCGGCGCCGCACTCTTATTGTCGGTTTCGGTAAGGCTACGTCTGCGCTGCGTGGAGCAATACTGTACGTACTGTACTTCCAACAAGTTCCATTAGATGGCAATGTCATGAAAGCACGCAATACGAACAAGAAACGCGCTAAAACTTCAACCGCCGCGGTGGAGTAGCCGAGCGGTCTAAAGCGTCTCGCTGCGGAGCGCGCGGTTGCTCTCCGTGGAGGTTCGAGTCCTCCCTGGGGCATGGGTGTGTGTGTTGTCCTTAGATTAGTTTACCTAGGTTTAAGTAGTTTGTAAGCTACGGACTGATGACCACGCAGTTTGGTCCGATACATTTACAAACATTTGAACATTTGAAAACTTCAACGATCACACATTCGAATTGACGACACTCAGACTTTTCACACGAACGAGTACACTGATTCTTTCAAGCTGTCCGTTATTTGGTAGTTTTGATTGTTGTTGGGCGACATATTACAGTGTCCGTGTCCGTTATTGAGAATGTCCGCTATTCGGAATAATTTCAGTATAAGGGCTAGTGTTGTTTTGCAGGGGAATTTTAAAATGTCCGCTATTGAGAGGAGTCCGCTATTGGTAAGTGTCCGATAAGGGAAGTTTCACTGTACTTCATTGCTTTCGTTACTTTCAGCTAGTAAATATGTACAAGACGCAGCTCTTATTCTGACAGCAAAGCGCTCCAAATCCTCTCCACGATTCTCACGTAGAGAGGAATGTTTATCTCTGTAGTAGCTAAAGCTATGCTTATCTCCATAACTATCACGTAGTCCTTTTGAAAGAAAGTCAAATGCCTTTTGTCAACCCTTCCACAGAATTTACATAAAAATAAGCCTCTCCTTGTAACTTAAGAGCCGCGGCGGATTGGCCAAGCGCATTGAGGTGCTTTGCTCCGATGGGCGAGGCCGTTCCCCGTCGGGGGTTCGAATCCCCCATCGGCTATGGATTTTTGTGACGTCTTTAGTATAAGGTAATTCATAAGTAGTTTGTAAGTTTAGGGACTGATGACCTCGCAGCTTAAACATTTGAACATTTTTTGAACCCCGCAGTTAAGTCCCATAAGCTTAACAAACATTTGAACATTTTGTAACTTACGTTTGGCTTAAAAGTCTTTTGAATATTTACTTCGCTATATAATTGTGGAGTGCCTTTTTCAGTGAAGACAGTATGTACCCACAGTTTTGTTAATGCTACAACAAAGAATCCAATTCGGAAGTGTTCAGTGAAAGTATCGTCGATTTATCTAAACCTGGTCGCCTCCCACATCATCTTCCAGGGACTCCTGGTTAGGCTTATACACACTCAAGAACGCTTAGTACAGGGAGGGAATCTTGAAAAAATGTGTGTAAACTAGTGATTTGTGGAGTAACGTAAATTGACTTAATTGCTAACTTAATTACGCAAGTTTCGGTTTCGGCCGCAAAACATGTTTCGGTCGGACTCTTAGTAATTTGTATACGGCACCTCAAAGCTGAAAACAGTGGATATGGCATCCCACCAGACTGCACACCCCACTTGTGGTATAGTCAGGAATGGAAAGCGGTGTAGGCTTGAAATTGAAAGACAGCGTTCAGATTTTGAACACGAAACCATACAGATTTATTTCCTGGTGGGGAATACATCATGAGGATTGCCAGGGTAGCTCAAATAGCCCCAGACCCATCTCAAAAGAGAAGGGAAAATGGACAAATAGGGGAGATGAGCGGGTAGCCCATATCAGCCTGTTAATGTCAGCACACTCTGCTCTAGCCAAGTCTGCTGAGTGCTGCGCTCTGCCCGGTTGTCCCTTCAACTAACTACAATGGGCGGCCAAGCAAATTTCGTATTGTTGTTGTAGTGAAGCACACATGTGTTTTTTGAACGAAGTCCTAATTTTTTCGCGTCGTCGAAGCAACGTAAGTAACGTTTGCACATGTATTTCGAATTATTCAATCGTACAAATGTATTGGTAATGTTTTCAACATCATTTGAGTTACAAAGTTTAGATTTTGAAAGTATCTATCTTATTGCAGTTTTAGGTTATATATTTGTGTAGTATGCACTTCGGGTTGCACCGATCAAGTGAGTGGGGGAATGGGGCACAAGTCATCGGCACAACCCCTCACAGACCAAAATACTAATGTGTTGATATTTTATATCTGTATTAATTTTACCTATAGACGATTGCAAGGAAGTATATTCCCTATCAGATGTCTAGGACGTGGAAAAGGACTACTACCAGGGGCGAATGGACTGATGAAGAGGTGAAACAGGCGATGTTATTTATCAATGAAGGTTATTCCATAAGAGAAATAAGTAAACACTTCAACATCCCATTCACAACACTGTGTAACAGTAAATTTAAGAGGCTTTCAGGAGTTCCACTTCTTGGCCAAAAAACAGTTTTTAGGGTAATCATGAGCAGAAGAAAGCTTCGGCTGAACGTATAAAGTTGCCACACTGCAGACTGCTAACGAAGATACGAGCTTATGGAATAGGTTCACAGATTTGTGACTGGCTGGAAGACTTCCTAATTAATAGAACTCAGTACGTTGTTCTCGACGGCGAGTGTTCATCAGAGACGAGTGCATCGTCAGGCGTGCTCTAGGGGAGTGTGATAGGACCGCTATTATTTTCTATCTATATAAATGATCTGATGGACAGAGTAAGTTGTAATTTGCGGCTGTTTGCTGATGATGCTGTGTTGTATGGGCGGGTGTCGTCTGTAACTGACTGTGATAGCATACACGATGACTTGACAAATTTTCTAGTTGGTGCGAAGAATGGCAGCTAGCTCTCAATGTAGAAAAATGTATGGTGATGCGCATGAGTAGAAAAAAACAATCCTATAATGTTCGAATACAGCATTAGTAGTGAGCTTCTTGATGCTGTCGCGTCGTTCAAATATCTAGGCGTAACATTGCAGAGCGATATGAAATGGAACGAACATGTAAGGACAGTTGTGAGTAAGGTGTCAACCGACTTCGGTTTATTGGGAGAATTTTGGGAAGATGTGCTTCACCTGTAAAGGAGACCGCATATAAGACGCTTGTACGACCACGACTTGAGTATTGCTCAAGTGTTTGGGACCCGCAGCAGATCAGTTTGAAGGAAGACATAGAGGCGGTTCAGAGGCGAGCAGCTAGATTTGTTACCGGTAGGGTCGACCAATGCTGCGAATGTCACGGAAATGCTCCGGCAACTCAATTGGGGATCGCTGGAAGAAAGACGACGTTCTTTTCGTGAATTTCTGTTAAGTAAATTCAGAGGGCCGGAATTTGTAGCTGAGTGTAGTACGATCTTGCTGCCGCCTACTTACATTTCGCGTAAACATCACAAAGACAAGAGAAATTAGGGCTCGTACGGAGGCATATAGGCATTCTTTTTTTCCTCGTTCCATTTTCGAGTGAAATAGGAAAAGGAAATTCCTAGTAGTGATACAGTGTGCCCTCCGCCACGCACCTTACGGTGAATTGCGGAGTATGTATGTAGATGTAGATGTATGGACAATATTTTCTACGCACTAACTCCACTGCTATTCCGCAGAGTGGCATTTGCATTTGCTGAGACAAAAAATGTGGATAACAATTTTTCCAAAGTTTTCGGCTTAGCTGGTAAAAACTGACTTTATGATTGTCTCAAAAGTGTCCGAAAACCAGAATCAGTAATATCAACGTATTACAGCCCTTAACCGACAGAAATTAAAGCTACTTTTCGACAATTTAGAAGCTGCGATGACGAAATTTACTGGTTCTACCTTAACAGTGACAGGTTAGTCAATTATTGAAGTCTTTTGGTTAAAATTATTGCAATTTGTGTTATTTCTAAAAGTTTTTAACGCAACAGATAAAATATATCTATGTGATAATTCAATTTCACTATTCCCCATATAAAATATAAGTTCCAAATACACGATCGGAATTACCCCGGCGGCCGGCCGCGTGGCCGAACTGTCTGCGGCGCGTCGGTCACGTTCAGCACGGCCACTACGGTCTGGGGTTCGAATCCCCCCTCGGGCATAGATATTTGTGCCGTCCTTAGCATTAGCTAGATCATAAGTAGTTTGTAAGTTTAGGGACTGATGACCCCGTAGTTAACTCCCATAAGCTCTATAAATATTTAAATTTTTACCCCGGCGGTAGGGTTATGCCGATCAAACCAGGTTTTTCGTTTTTCAAAATCTGTGTTGAAGAAGGGAATTTGTGTGACTTAATTCTTCACCACAGGCAGTAGGAGGTACTTATCTGTCGTTTGACGCAAATTTTCAGCTGGATACATTCAATCTAACTGATCATTTTCCTTAACTGATTGGTGCTACCCAATTCTCCCCTAATGGAACTAAGCCATGAAAGCGTCTGTTCTGGTAGGCGTCTCTGAACAGAAGAGAGATGCGTACAGCCGCGGCTGCAACAGCCTGAATTCGCGCACCTCTGGTAATACAGCGGCGTGATTGATTGATGACGATCGTCCAATTCCGGCGAGAACCGGTCGACTGTTCATCAGCCGGGCAAAACGGCGGTCTCTTTGTAATATTTTTAAAATAATAAAATAATTCGCGCTCGGGTCTGGGACGCCTCGTTCACTGTTCGTAATGAACTAGAGGACCCGTGCGAATACTTCGCACCGTTAGAGGAATGACAAAAACGTTGGGAGAAAATGGAAGTAAAAGTGGGATGTTCACGAATAGCTTTCTTCAGAATCAGTCAATGCAGGTGTTTAAAAGCGCAAATGAAAGAGCTTAATCCGCTGGGCGTTATTAGGTCAAAAAATCGCACTGACGTGTTTTACGGCCCACTTTAGATTTGTAGTTTTATAAGTTTTTGCAAACATTTTGGACCAAAATAATAATCTAAATAATAAAAAAATCAATTAATAACAAAGTCTGAAACCCTAGTAGGAAAAAAATTTAGGCACTGGTGGTTTCCAAATCACTGACCATCACCGTTACAGTCCAACACACTGTCCACTACGCTACAGCTAACAGTTAGAAATAGCATTCCATAATCTCATACTATTGATGGCCGTTGTTAACTGATGCTAATAAGGCATTTGTAGACACTACATTATCTTTTATAGTACGAAGAACGTCGTGTTTTCGTTAATTCTTCAGTGCACCATTGCTTTCAAATGACAACGTGTAAGTTACAGTAAGAAAATCATCAAATACGCAGCACAAGATGGCGTATGCCAGAGACAGTTCTGGGCGAGGAACGGCTGCGAACGGCTGGTTTTCGTTAATTTAATGGAGGGTGTCAAAACTCCATTATTTTTGCAAATATCTCTCAAACGATACGAGATATGAAAAAAACATAAGGGAACAAAGTTGTAGAGAATTTTCTTCTCTACAAATTAGTTTACGCAATTTTCGCGTCAGATGAACGGTTTATTTGCGATTAAAATTACATTACAAACGGCTTTTTTTGGTATCACTAACGTATTTATTGTCCGAAATATTTCAAAAAGCGAGGTTCTGGTCTCTGGTAGCCAAAAATTATGTCTGTAAAATTTGGTGCCGATCGGTTCAACGGTTTGACCTAAAAAGTGGAAAAACATTACAGCCAGGCAGACATCGTCAAATCGCCGTTATTTTTGCAAATATCTCTGCAACGATGCAAGATATGAAAAAAAACATAATAGAGCGAGGTTGTAGAGAAATTTCCCCTCTACGAATTAGGTTCTCTACCAATTAGGTCATTCAATTTTCGTGTCAGATGAAGGGTTCGTTTGCAATTACAATTATATTACAGATGGCGTTTTTTGGTATTACTACTGTATTTTTTGTCCGAAGTATTTGAAAAAGGGATGTTCTGTTCTGTGGCGGTCTACAATTATGTGTGCAAAATTTGGTGCTGATCGGTTGAACGGTTCGTTTTCAAAACAGGGAACACGTTTCGGACATACATACATACATACATACATACATCCCAAAATCGCCGTTATTTTTGCAAATATCTCTGAAACGATACGAGATATGAAAAAAACATACCAGAGCAAAGTTGTAGAGAATTTTCTCCTCACAAATTCGGTTATCCATTTTTCGTGTCAGATCCATGGTTAAACCGTTATTTTCATTTAAATTTCGTGCTGTCAAAAGGCTGTCGCAAAGGGCCACTTTTAGTGTTACTACCGTAACCTAAAGTGGGCCAAAAGAACTGCGTACCTTAATTTAGGAGCGAAAATGTCGTAAAACAAACCGATTAAAATATTTAATGCAAGGCCAGAAGGATTCAGTATTTGAATAAAAATAAAGCATGGAACAATGGCGGACTAAGGCTTCTCGTTATGGAGGGCCTTCAAATCCATCAAAAGAAGATTTTTTCCCCCTTTTCGCTCTGTGGCCAACAAATCTCGAAAGATATATTTAATTAGACTGTCCCGTGCTTTTCTACCTGGGGGGGCCTCCAAATCTCAAAATTTACTTTTTTTATAGTAATACTTGTATTTCCAAGTGGACAGGGTGGCTTCGTTTTGTTTTGCCGCCGCGCCAGACCTCCGACAGCCTTAGTGCGCCACTGGCATGCAGAGGCTTAGGTTAATTCTGACATTTGATGAAAAATCGGTCGGATAGAACGACCTGACCGACTGACTTTAGTTTACAAAAAAGTTGGGAAAAATGGAAGTAAAGTTGAAAGTTCACGCATAGTTTTCTTTAGAATCAATCAATGCAAGTGTTTAAAAGCACAAACGAAAGAGCTTGATCCGCCGAGTGTTGCTAGGTGAAAAAGAACTGCGTACCTTAATTAGAAGAGAAGATATCGTAAAACCAGCCGATTGAAATATTTAATGCAAGGGCAGAAGGATACAGCGTTTGAATAAAAAAAATTTCACTGACGTGTTTTACGGCCCACTTTAGATTTGTAATTTTATGAGTTTTTGCAAACAAATGTTCAAATGTTTGTAAATCTATCGGACCAAACTGCGTGGTCATCAGTCCGTAGCTTACAAACTACTTAAACCTAGGTAAACTAACCTAAGGACAAACACACACACCCATGCCCCAGGGAGGACTCGAACCTCCACGGCGAGCAACCGCGCGCTCCGCAGCGAGACGCTTTAGACCGCTCGGCTACTCCACCGCGGCTTTTGCAAACAATTTTTGGACCAAAATAATAATCTAAATAATAAAAAATTAATTAATAAGATTGAAACTCTTTTAGGAAAAAAATAGCTAGTGGCGGGTTCCTAACCACCGACCTTTAGCGTCATAGTCCAACGCCTTTGCCACTACGCTACGGCTATCAATCAAAATATGAGTTTTTTAATCTCATACTATTGATGGCCGTTGTTAACTGATGCTAATATGGCATTTGTAGACACTAGATTATCATTTATCATACGAAGAACGATGTATTTTTGTTAATTCTTCAGTGCGCCATTGCTTTGAAATGACAACGTGTAAGTTACAATAAGAAACTCATCAAATACGCAACACAAGATGGCGTATGCCAGAGAGCGTTCTGAGCGAGGAATGTCACGTGACATCTCCGAACGGCTGGTTTTCGTTAATTCAATGGAGGGTGTCAAATCTCCGTTATTTTTGCAAATATGTCTCAAACGATACGAGATATATATTAAAAAAAAGGTTTTAGATAATTTTCTCCTCTGCCAATTAGGTTATTCAATTTTCGTGTCAGATGATCGGTTCGTTTGCAATTACAATTATATTAAAAACAGCTTCTTTTTTGGTATTACTACCGTATTTTTTGTCCGAAAAATTTGAAAAAGGGAAGTTCTGGTCTCTGGGGGCCTACAACCATATCTATAAAATTCGGTGCTGATCGGTTGAACGGTTCGTCTTAAAAACAGGGAACACGTTATGGACAGACAGACAGACAGACATACATCCCAAAATCGCCGTTATTTTTGTAAATATCTTTGAAACGCTACGAGATATGAAAAAAAAACCCACATAAGAGAGCAAAGTTATAGAGAATTTTCTCCTCTAAAAATTCGGTTATTCAATTTTCGTTTCAGATGAATAGTTAAGCCGTTATTTTAATTTAAATTTCGAGCTGTCAAAAGACGATCGCAAAGGCCCACTTTTAGCGTTACTACCGTAACCTAAAGTGGGCCAATAAAGCATGGAGAGACTTTAAGTTAATTCTGATACTTGATGACAAATATGCGGATGAATACCTTTCATTTAAAGCAAAAATGAAGGAAATCGGTCGGATAGACTGACCTGACCGACTGACTTTAGTTTGCAGCAAGGACATGCCCATAAGAAATATACAGAAGGAAATTGCGTTTGAGTATAGAAAAAGGAATGCGAGCGTTATGTAAATTCTGATACTTGATGACAAATCTGTGGATGAATGGCTTCTGTTTGAAACAAAAATGAAGGAAATCGGCCGGGTAGTTTCATCTGGCCGCCTGACTTAAGTTTTCGTAGATTCTTTTAATATATAAGATTGTATACTTAAGCGAGCCATTAGCAGGATAGCTGTGGAACTACTTTTCCAGGATGATTTCGGAAAAATACTGGAACTTCGAATTTGTCATACTGTAGAGTCAAGTACTGAAGTACTTCTCTTAACCATTAATACGGCATATATAAACCAAAACTAATTACCCTATTCACCAGGAGTATTTGCCTTAACAGAAGTGCCCACATTTTAACAAATGCTTCTAGTAACAATGACAATTATCCACTCACTATTGATTAAATAAATTTATAATTTTGCACAAACTTATGCCAGGGCTGAATTGTATAGTGGAAGGCAAGGTAATTTGAAATGCGAGGGACACAACTAGAGCATAATGGAATGCAGATCTACTTGGAATAATTGAAATGGTTCGAGTGTTGGCATTATTAAAACTCACATCATGATACTGGTTGACTTTGTTTTGTCGCTGACATAGCCACATTTTTGTGCTCCACAAGAGTTGAATGTCACTAGGGACCAAGACCATGCAGTACAAACGATCATCCAAAGTGTCTCATTTGCACTTATTGTTTTGTTGTGTGAGGCTTAGAGTTGTCGTCCAAGAGCACCACATCAGATAGCAGAAGACTACAACACGTGTATTGAGTTGTTCTTTTTTAGGATTCACTCAACATTTTAGCAGGCTATAGATGTGGTAGTTGTACCACTTTGAGGAAGATATTATTTGCATCCAAAACAACAAGAGCTGGGTTTTCTTTGGGTTGCTTGGAGTACAGGTATGTTCCCCTTGCACTGACTGTTGTATGGTCTCAACATTTGGTGTATCAATTTTGAAAACGCTTCTCCTCATAATTCTGTGGCAGAACTCATTAATTTTGAAGTTTCGGCAGTTCTATTACCCAAAAAGCACAAAACTTACAATATCCTAGATTTTTGATCACAGTGCTTTATAACAGACTCTGATAAATCTCCAGACCCTGTCATGAAAGTAACACAGAACGTTACTGTGATTGATTGTGAACAAATAATTTACACAAATGGTTTCATCACTATGTCGTATCTGGCTAGGAAAAGCGAACTGTACTGCTTTCGTTTTCATCATCAGTGTTTGGACTATGAACCTTTCATATTTCATTAAGAATTTCTATTCCTGAGTGGTGTCATAACCAAAGAAATCTTGTAATGCCACATACTTCAAACTTGGCATGAACTGCTATTGTATCATTCTTTATATTAGGCTAAAGCCTATTAGGTTAAGCATAACTGGAAGTTACTTTTTGAACTGTTTTTCTGTCATCAGAATAAAAAACATCTGATGGTAAAAAGAATATGAACAGATCCAGTATATTTCCACTCGTTTGTGACTGTGACATTATATCGACCAAAGTCAATTATTAGTAACATCTTTGAAACTGAGTGACGTTTCGGTATTGCAGCTCGATAACGTCGACCTCCTGGCAGCATGTTGGGGCTGCCAGTCGTTCAGCCGCCGGACACTGCTAGTCTTTATAGCGAGAGATGGTGCCGAGACGCGTCCTCTATAGAATTTCTGACCGTCTAACAAAGCGAGGCCGCCAATTGTGAAATTCAGATTCGATTCATACTGCGCATAATAAAAGCTCATGGCCAGTGGTGTAATGTGCCAAAGTAACAAGATGCACTTCTCAGCCGTTGTCGAGAAAATCGACAATTAAAAAAAGCCGTTGCGGTGAAATACTCTCGACGATTAATAATTTTCTATAGCGGCGTGGCGCAGTGGTGAGCGCTCGGGTTGGTAATCCGAAGGTCACCGGATCGAATCTCGCGGCATGCAACTTTTTTTTATTATTTTTTTTCGTAATTCAAATATATATATATATGAACCAGAGTGATAATTATCATAGATATAGGTAAAGCAGAAAACAGCACGACGTCGACCACATCTGATAAACGATGCGTTTTTTACAAGAACATTTTTTTTTTTTTTTTTTTTTTTTTTATAATTATCTGACATTCTCAAAAATTGTTCTATCGTTCATCAGGTTTGACTTACACTATACGTATTCGTTTCGGAATACCGTTTATACTTCTTCCGTTAACTATACGTGGTAAACATTATGAAGACAATTAATAACATTTGTGAAATACTTTGTTTGCGGAAAACATAATGATGTTCTGATGTCGCCAGTTGCATATAGTAAGTTGTTTGAAAGCCGTTTGTCGTGGAAAAACTGGCGACTTCGAAAATCAAATGTTATTAATATATATATAATGTGTGTGTGTGTATACATTTGAATTACAAAAAGCAAATAATGAAAAAATGTTGCATGCCGCGAGATTCAATCCGACGACTTTCGGATTACGAATCCGAGCGCTTACCGCTACGCCACGCCACGCCTCTGTACTATATTACTAATCGTAGAGAGTATTTCACCGCAACGGCTTTTTTTAATTGTCGATTTTCTCGGCAACGGCTGAGAAGTGCATCTTGGTGCTTTGCCAAATTACACTTCTGGCCATGAGCTTTCATCATGCGCAGTATGAATCGAATCTGAATTTCACAATTGGCGGCCTCCCCTTGTAAGTGTGGCGTGCAGGCGCATGAGGGAAGAGGAAACTACATGCACTAAAACTCAGATGTCAAATGATAAACAACTTTTAACTGTTATTAGACGTGTCATTATAAATGAAAGTTTATCTCTCTGAAGATATTAACGAGATCACCAGCTGCCAAGCCTTGCCCAGTTGAAAACCACAGCCATAATTAAATCAGATGTTGTGCCACACATATTTGCACAGGTTCTTTAACCCTAGTATGGACCCGTGAACAATTTTAATTTTTAATTTGTGTTTTAGGGACTTGGAATTGAGTCCTAAACGTTCAGGTATGCTCTCAGGCAAAAGAATCAGAAGGGGTGAAGTCGATCACAAAATTCAGTTTTTCTGATGTTTTCGAGGGAAACTCTGGAAGAATTCGTTTCAAAAATATTATGTGTAATCCTTAGCATTTCGACATTATATATAATGTTGAATATAGAAATAGCCTACTGTGCTTTTGGAGTTCTTTTAATTTAAAAGTTGATCGGCTTCACCTCACCCAGTTGGGTGAAGCCGATCACTCATTTTTTGAAGACCTATAACGGCTTCACCCAGGCAATGGGGTGAAACCGATCGTCGTTTACATTGAAATATCTCCCAAGGTATGGTAGGCTATGTTTATATGAAGTTTTAAAATAGTGGCGGGTCTTTCTCAGGGACCAAACATCTATTAAAATTAACAAATAGACTATTTTATGGTCAGAACATTGTATTTCCGTTAAAAAGTAACCTCTGTACATAAAATTATCTTGCATCATAAAGAATTTTCACTCAATGTTTGAAATGTCAAAATCTGGGAAACTGTAGCGCCCACGACCAATGCCCATAGGCTTCATTTTTGTTACAATTTGTGTGAATGGAATCTTTTGTACATCAGGAATATCCAGAACAACATTTCTCACATCTTGTCGTTTCAAAGGAAAAACCCCACTCTGCACACTTGATCAAACCATGAACTAAACATTCTTCGTCTACTGAACTAAGAACAGGCTCCCCAGCATATTTATATCTACGTTTGCCCTTCACCCACTCATTTAACATTGTATAGGGCACACCGTAACCCTCAGATGCTTTACGAATACACAACTTCCCTTTCTTCACTTCCCGAACGGCATTCTCTTCCAACCGTCTCCACGTATGTTCGCGGCATGATCGACTTCACTCTATAAAATACGACAATTCAATTTTTAGACCACTACTCGTCCATACAACAAACGTCTGCTTTTGCAAATACATAAATCACATGGCAATGAGTTCACTTACCGACTAACAGTCCAAAAACAGCAGAATTATATGACTATAATGTCGTATTGTGACAGGTTTAGTCTTGCTTCATTCACAGGCCACCAAAATTCATTTGTTTATATCCCACAATGCCGCTGAACGGATACTCAGAGAGAAAATTCTACAGGCAAACACTACTCTGCAACTCATTGGCTTCCAATAAGTATGTATAGCGTGAAGTTCCCGGATGTACCTCCAGGCGGAAGTAGTGTAAATTATAATGCTGTATTGCCGGTCGACTTCCCCCCACCTGATCGACTTCACCCCTTCTGACAGTATTCAGTAATACATGACAGATACTACTAGAACTGTGTGTCATTAGTTTAAGTGCCACGGCACTTTAATTTTCTTCTTTATACTACACATTTCCATAACCTGGTTCCGATGGAACCTGTGGTTTATGTTAAAGTGTCGTTAAATTAGATTGGGTTGTAATCAATTACATTTTGTTGGAGTACCGAGAATACGTTACTGCCACACATATGCATTGTTGTAATCGCAGAAAACGTATTGTTATAACTTGGCATGTTCAACTGTCAAACGGCATACTTCTGTGTTGTGTAAGAAGCAAAATAATGCAGTGGGTGGTTATTAGTGTGTGACGCAGTACAGAAAGACTGCAGGAATTTGCTACACAGCAGTACTGTTTGACAGTCGAAACTCACTCAGAAGAAAGGTAAGGGTTATTGGTAACGCTAAAAATAACATGAAGAGCCGCTATATTTCTACACTCCATAGGAGAAGAGAGCAGGGCCGGCGCAAGCCCAAGTGCCGTCCCGTGCGAGCTGCTAAACTGCCGCCCCCCTCCCCCCACTATTTTTTTTTTTTTTTTTTTTTTTTTTTTTTTGCAAAACGTTTGTGAAATTTTACTTAAACAAATATACAAATCTGTAGGAAAAGTCAACAAACAACCGATTTTCGTTTTTACTTTTCAGATCTACCTAGGTTTCGGCCACTGAGTGGGCAGTTTCAAAGCTTTTAATATGTGCTTACATCTAAACCGTCGTGTTGACAGTTACGTTCAAAACGATGGTATAGATGTAAACATAATTCAAAGCATTGAGAATAGCCACTCTGTGCCTGAAATCTATGAAGGTATGGAAAATAAAAACAGTTGAACCGGCCAAAGAGTGGGGCGGAAGACAATGGAGAGAGGAAGAATGACATGGAGTACCATAATAATGCAATAAATACATACTCGGGAATCGACGGGTACTGATGCTAGTCGAAATATATTAACTCATTGCACTGCGGTTATTCATTTCAAAGAATTGACACTCGCCATCTGTCGTAATTTCCATGTGTCAGTTCTGTCGTGTCTGATTATGGAATAAGGGGTAACAAATTAGTCATCGCCGTATCACGTCACTTTTCTGCGCTTTATTTTCATTCTGGCTACTAGGGTGACGCGCGCTTTTTGCCAATTTTTTAAGTAACAGATCTTAAGAAAAACAAATTTTCCTATCCTGCATTCTTGAAAGAGAAAAATTCTAACTTATGAGTAAAGTGCATGCGCAATACTAATTGTAGGTTATATGAAAAGCACTCACCGCAAGAAATTCGGACGCACCAATTCTGCTGTTCTTGTGAAACGCAATCAAAGTCCTTCTGACCAATCTTGACTCTCTCGGCCAACTACCGAAACGATTTCTGTAGTTTTCATTGTAGAGAACGCAACGATACGTATTGTGTGGAAAAGCGAAGCGGCGACGCGGCAGTGCCACCAGGAACTAGGTCTAGTGTTGGGCAAACCGAGTTCTGAGAGTGCAAAGTTCTCGATGCCAAAGAGTTCTCGAGAACCTGAGTCTGTTCTCGGTTTTCAGTATTCGCTTTTTAGTGTTAGAAAATTGTCGATACATTTATTGTCCTACCGTTGGTATATTTAGAAGTAATGTAACATTTACTTACGTTTTGTAGCATAAGCCACCCAGGTTGTTCTCTGGGCCCGTGATCGTGTGGTGTAGTGGGTTAAATCATTATGATGCTATGCTGTAGGGTAAGGGTTCTAATCCTGACCGTGCAAATAAGATTTTCATTTTTAAATTATTATCAGAACTACTTTAAAATCTTTTTCGAAACATAATCATTAGTTCTATTGAAATGATTGGTTTAACGTAACTCTTTTAATTATAATTCTTCGCTACATCATTTTAATCATCATAGTAACTTTATGCTTCTTACCATTCTTTATTTATCTGGAATATTCGTCTATGAGATTTTAATTACTGTTATACAGTAACATCAAAATAATTTATGCCGTTTTATCATTTTATATTTGTGTTTGTTGCAATGATTATTTATATTCCTCATTTCACTTTAATTATACTTATAACACTGTACCCGATCTTCGTTATTATACTCGTAATAAAAAAAAAAAGAATTAAAGTTTAACATGTTTGTGTGACGATTACCAAACAAAAGTTCTCAGTTCTCGCTTTCCAGAACTCGCTTCTTCGTTCTCATTTCTTAGTTCTCGCTTTTCAGTACTCGTTTCTTAGAACTCGATTCTTAGTTCTCGCTTCAGATCTCGCTTCTCAGTTCTCGCTTGTAAGGTCTCGCTTTTCAGTTCTCTCTTCATGGTTCTCGTTGACGGGATCTCTGTTATGGTATTCGTTTCTGTTGAGCAAAGTGAAACGAAAATTTTCGGTATTGTTTGTATTTGTTTCAGTCTTGCAGCTACTATCTTTTATTATATCCAGGCATTGTCACTAATACCGTCATTTGTCAAACAAATGGAAAGGTTTAATTTGAGTATCTATTAAATCACCCAAATGTTTCTTATCTCTGTATGTGTAAACGCGAATAATTACTCACTCGCTCACTCACTGACTGAATCACGAAAACTATTCATCTATGAAGCTGAAATTAGGCAGGTATGTTGTTTATAGGTAGACTACACCAGCCGAAAAAGGATTTTGCGTTAGGGTCAAATTAAGGCACATGGCGGAGGATACTTTAGCTACAGACATCTACAAAATCTACAATTTTTTCGATTGTCATAAAATTTCCTATGGTTGACTATCAGGACAATTGGAAGGTCCCTTCTACGTAAAATTTTGTATGGTGCATGGTGGAGGGTATTTTACCAATGGACTTTCAAAAAATCAATAGTTTCTTTCCGAGCTACATGAAATTTTGCACACTTGATTTCCAAACTATGTTTTTAAGTAAATGTTGAGAACGCTTGTTTCACAATCAGAACTCGTCCAGAACGTTAATACTGGCATCTAGTAGATTTGCATAGGCACCATTTTTCTAGTTCTCGGTTTGGTATTCGATTCCTTTTGGTTCTCGAGGACAGAGTTCTCGATTCCTGAAAGTTCTCGGTTTTGCCCATCTCTAACTAGGTCACGTGATGCGGTAAGCGAGACTACGGTTAAACTAGCGCCCACGAAGAAGAAGCAAGAAGCTCACAATAAGTATGTGACCGATGATGGAGATAAATGTATTATCAGGCAGTAATTTGTACAGCATTACGAACAATAGAAAGAAATACGAATTTTGCGAAAACTGCACAACATTTGTCAAACAGAAATGAGCTTCAAAGCTAGCAAGGAAACCCTTAGAAGCAATGTACTGGCTATGGATTTTCGTTTTACAAGGTGTCAAAATTAACGTTTTGTTTCGCGCGGACGAGAAGGCATTGTTGCTAAAACACCATAATTTCTCAGGTTTTCATTAGAAACAAAGCGACCAGTAGTTTACTTAGACGAAACGGATTCACACGCATTATACAGTAAATAACTGTTGGCAAAGTGTGCGAGTAGTAGTGTCACACAAAAGTGCTGGTGTTCAGAAACCAATACGTCCGACTATCACTCAGAAGCGGTTAGCAAACATTTTCAAAAATACGTCGGAACCCAACTTACTATCAACGTCTTTATCCCTTGTAATTACTCACAGCGTATTTACCCATTCGGAGGTGTTGAACATGTTTGACTGTAGTAATGTTCAACAATTTTTTTCCATAGCACGGGAAGAATAAAACACTAAACTGCCATTGAAGGTCTTAGCAAAATTGCTTCAGGCTTAACATGTAACCGCAGCATGGAACATTGCATTCGAATTTCCATATTAGATTTCGTCTCCTACATAATTAGTTGTGAGTAAACGCACGGCGCGTATCACGCTGGCAGCGCTCTCCACTCGTAAGAATACTGGCATCAGTGTTCACAACCTCAAACGAGGCAACTATTGTACTCGGGCCGTAAAATTATCGTAAATGCACCGGATTTAACGAAAATTATCGTGTTTACCTGCAAAATGACCATAATACATAATATTTACTAGCAAATCTGATTTTGTATACCTTATACCGTACTGTAGTCTGTCTCTTACAAAATATATTACTTTTTCCGAATGAAGAGCGGTTTTTAAAATTGTTTTATGCATGACGTGTAAAACCGTTCCAGGAAAAGTTGTGCGACTGCTTCTGGTTAAATTGCGTTAGATATCGGCTTCATCGGAAAAACTGCGTTTACTCTCTCCTTCCTCCGATTGCTGCCAATGCCACCGATCTAACAATTGGGACACAATAGTTCCGTAATGGATGTAAGTGTTGTATTCCTTTCTTGTGTCAGAATGCCCCTTTCTTTAAGGGAATGCGTGAAACTTGAGCACCACTAAGCACGCCTCAAGCACCTTAACGTAACTACGAGCATTGTAACACGAATATATAAAGAGCGAACTTCAACCATCAAATTATTTATCCCGACAACGGCACTACATTGTCGCTCACCGATCGGTAGAGCTCACAGTCACTGAGATTATTAAATCGACGAGCTGTATTACGAAAGTAGCCGTTCATAGCTACTGAGATGATTAAAGCGACAAGTTTAATTACGAAAGTAATTTACCAGTAAGGCTGCGAGAAAAAATCTTTGAAGAGACAATGTATTGTTACATTTGATTACGTTCGAAATTATCGTACATCTGCGTACGATAGTAACATTCTTTCGTACATCGTACGCAGGCACGAAATTATCGTACGGTTGTGAACACTGACTGGCATTTACGCCAGACTACTTCCCCCTCTCTGTACCACCGCCGTGAACACGACGGTGCTGCCACAGTGGCGAGGAACAAATTTGTCCCCCCTCCCTCCCCTTGTTCAACAGGGGCGGCCGGGCCGGCATGTAGTTGAGACGCCATGCCACAGTTCCTGTAGCCGCTCCCTCCGAGGTTTGGTTTCAAATCCCCTCTTCGGAAGGAATGTTGAGTTTGTCCTAAAGAGAAAAAGGAGGGAGGGGCGGCAGATTTGCCGCCCCCTAGAAAGTGCCGCCCGGTGCGGCCGCACGTTTCGCACGTGCCTTGCTCCGGCCCTGGAAGAGAGTACTCAGGTTATTTATTCATATTATTATTTTTCAATGTCAGGGTCTGCATCTAAAAAAAGGAGCAGGAAAGAGGATAGCATACGTTTTTCAAGCCCAAATTTTGAATCAGTTGTTACTCAATGGTAGCTAAAGATGACGATTCCTTTCGATATAAATTCTGAAAACCATGAAGCTGTTCCTCAGCCAGTGTCATACGACTTTTTGGATGAAGAACCACGTAGTGGGGGTGGTGGTGATGATGATGTAGATAATATCTCGGATCAAATAAGCAGTAAAAATGCTGACGTTTATATTGCTCTTAGTGGATTGCTATGGAGTAAAAGCCCCCCCCCCCCAGTGCAAAATAAAACGCCTGTGGTGAAATTTATACCAGGACCAGCAAAGGGTACAATCATTAACACCCATAAAGATGCTTGGGATTTATTTATTGCTCTATCCATTGTAGATGAAATTGTGAGATGCACAAACCTAAAGGCAAGAAGAGTTTGTGTGCCAAGAAAAATAACCTGACATGTTGTAACTAGAGATGAAATGTTCGCCTTTTGGGGAATTTTGCTTCATATTCCAGCAGATAAAGGCTGGGATGTTCCAATCAGAGCACTTTTTCTGGGACATTTTTCCAATCCATTATATAGAGCTACAATGTCTGTGAGTCTGAGTCTGTCTGAGGTACTAAGAAGATTCATTAGATTTGATGACAAAAGAACAACGCTTGGTTACAAACTAATAAGCTAGCTGCTATATCTTACACATGGAAAATATTTGTTGGACAGTTCAGGAAAGTAATGATAACTAAAATCAATGTTACCGTGAATGAACAACTAGTTTCATTTAGAGGCCATTGTGAATATTTGCAGTATATGCTAAATAAGCCTGCAAAGAATGGGATGAAAATACTCTGGATTTGCGAACCTGAAACTGGTTATGCCATTGATGGAACTGTGTATACAGGAAGAGAACCAGGTGAGTCACCCCAGAAAAATTTGGGTCTTTCGACAGTGAAGACTCTTACAAGTGGTATTCCTGGTACAGCCAGAAATGTTACTGTAGATAATTATTTTACAAGTGTACCACTAGCAGAACACCTGTTTAGTAAGAACCTAACGATTGTGGGAACAATGAGGATGAATAAAAGAGAAATTCCTAATGAGATGAAGCCAAATAGTAGTAGACAAGTAAATTCAAGCTTGTTTGAATTTACGAAAGAAATGACAATGGTCAGTTTCTCGCCAAAGAAGAACAAGTGTGTAATCCTCCTAAGTACCATGCATTATGATAACTCTATAGATGAACAACATCCAAAACGGAAACCTGAGATTGTGAAATTTGATAATAAAACTAAGGGTGGTGTTGATGTTATGGATCAGCTAGTCCGTAATTACACATGCAAAAGACAAACCAAACGCTGGCCCATGGCACATAATGGACGTATGCACTGTAAATGCTTTTATTACTTACAAAGCACAACATCCCACGTATCACGAAGGGCTTTTGTACAAGAGGAGGCTTTTCATCAAGGAACTTTCCATGGAGTTGATCCAACCTTTTATGATAAGATTATATAATTCCTTTCTGCAAAAATCCATACTCCTGGATATGGGGAAGTTCCGTACTATCCCTGAAACACAAAAGAACAGCAGTAACAGCAACAGCACATTTGGTCCCAATAAGAAAAGGTGTTCACTGTATCCTACTTCAAAGGACAGAAAAACAAAAACAGTGTGCAGTAAGTGCTCAAAACGTGTGCCAGGACCATAGTGGTGTGGTGTGCTGCAGTTGTAAAAACTGATGAGTTTTGTGAAATGATTTATGCTTTGTCAGTGACAAAATCACCTAGTTGAACACTGTAAAAAATAATATTGGTGGTGTCTGTATCAGCTTTCATAAAATAATCTATTAAAAATTATTCAGGGTTAAAATTATACTAATTATACATTTTAAAATCCAGTAAAATCATTAAAATAGCCACATCTTTCTTATATTATACTCATGAACCTTCAAATAAAAATATTCGTGCATGATAATATCCACAATGCACTTATTTTCATTTAAATTCTCATATTAGACGTAACGGGTCCAAAGGACCCCGGGTATGTAAATGTGCAGAAAATATAGGTTATGCATAGAAGGGCTAATCAGTGTGTGTAAAGCATATGGAAAATAAATAAGTAATAAACAATTTTATTACCCCACTTAGAATAATAAATGGTTGTTAAAATATACTTGACCTAGCAACATATAATCCAGAGCTAGTAACGAGCATCAAAATTAACATAGGATTAGTGAACACAGAGTTGTTGCAGTGAGACTGAATATCGAATTTCCCAAATCTGTCAAAATGAAATGAAAATATATTTATTGAAACAGCAGATAAAAAATTGATTTACATATTCCTAATGTGAATCTGCAGTCTTTCAATACTAACAATGTAATTGTTGATCAGATGTGGCTTAGACTCAAAGAAAAACTATCAACAACTATTGACAGATTTATACCAAACTATAGAGGGGATTTACCCACACCCCCCCTCCCCCCTTACACAAAACTGGTCAGATAACTGTTGCAAAAGTGAAGGGAAAACCATATGCGAAATTTAAACTGACGCGAATCCCCCAAGACTGGCAATTTTTTTTTACAGAAGCTCGAAATTTAGTGAGAACTTCAATGGAAGAAGCTTATAATAGTTTCCACAACAAAATATTGTCTCATAATTTGATAGAAAATCATAAGAAATTCTGGCCATATGTGAAGTATACTAGCAGCAAAACAAAATCAATACCTTCATTATGCAATGGCAACTGTGGTGCGACTGATGCTGATTCCAAAAGTGATTCACCAATGAAGACAAAGCCAATACACAAGATTTTGAAACATGAACAGCTGCCAGCATGCGTAATTTAGAAGTGGATATCACTAGGGTATTAAAGCAACTTAAATCGCTTAACAAAAGCAAGTCTCCTGGTCTAGATTGTATACCTCTCCATTTCCTTTCAGAGTATGCTGATACAACAGTTCCATACATAACTATCACAGACAACCGTTCAGTCAGTGAAAGATCCATACCCAAAAACTGGAAAGTTGCACAGGTCACTCCAATATTCAAGAAAAGCAGTAGGAGTGACCTGCAAAATTACATGCCTATATCATTGACATTAGTTTGCAGCAGGAATTTAGAACATAAGCCTTCTGCAAACACTGTGAACTACCTCTTAAGAGAACAACCTGGTGACCCATAGTCAACACGGATGCAGAAAGTATCATTCTTGTGAGACAAACCTAGCTCTTTACTCAAATGAAGTGGTGAGTGCTATGAACAAGGGATCTCAAATTGATTCCATATAACTAGATTTACAAAAGGCTTTTGACATTGTACCTCAGAAGCAGTTTCTAATCATGTTGTGAACTTAATATCACCAGAGTTACAAGATAATAAAATTACCTGAAGATCAAAAGCAACTGCAAAATTATTTAGTTACAATAACTACATGGTTAAAAAGTATCAATTGACCCTAAATAATTGTAAGTATGAAATCATCCATACGGGCTATAATATAAATCTATTAAACTTCATTTGCACTATAAATCAGTCAAATTTACAGGCCATAAATTCAACTAAATATCTAGGATTAACAATTATGAATAATTTAAGTTGCAGAGAACACGCAGAAAATGTTATAGGAAATATGAACCAAATGCTGTGTTTCATTAGCAGAACACTTAAGAGACGCAACAGTTCTACTGAAGAAACTGCCTAAACTACACTTCTGCATACTATTTTGGACTTTTGCTGTGCATTGGGATTCCACATCAAGTGGGGCTAATGGAGGGTATAGAGAAACTTCAGAGGTCAGCTCATTTTGTATTATCATGATATAGGGGAGAAAGTGTCACAGAAATAATGCACGAGTTGGGGTGGAAATTATTTAAAAAAAAAAGGTTTTATTCATTGTGGCAACATTTATTTGTTAATGTTCTTTCACCAATTTCTTCTTACAAATGCGAACATCTACACAGGGAGATGTGATTATCATAATAAAACAAGAGAACTCAGATCAAAAACAGAAAGATTTAGGTGTTCCTTCCTCTCACACGCTAATAGATAAGCGAACAGTGAAATGTCATAAAATAGGTTTGATGAACCCTCTGCCATGTACTTCAATGTGATTTACTGAGTATTTATGTAGATGTGGGAGTAATGTTGGTAATGACTAACTAGTTACATAAATTTATCTTTTATTTATTTATTTGTATTTCAAATCCAGAATGGAGAAAAGACAGGCCTGGCAGCCTATGATGAAGAACAGTATCAACACTGCGGATTATCATCTAATCAGTCAGTGGCACTAACTGCTGTGTGGACTGATGACCTCGTAGTGTAGTCCCCTATAAACAACAACAACTGCTGTGCTAGATTGTTTCACAACCTGAAACCAAGTAGGAGTAAAAGATGACACACAAATTGTATGTACTCAGATGTTTCATGACCTGCTTACAAGCAGTTGAAGAATAACAGCAGGCTTTATATTGTTTACAAGATGTTATGACTCTTGTCTTCTTGTATTTATATTTACATAATTCCATGACCACTCCCATGAACCACAGACATTGCCGAGGTGGGGTGGCTTGCGTGCCTCAACGATACAGATAGCCGTACCGTAGGTGCAACCACAGCGGAGGGGTATCTGTGGAGAGGCCAGACAAACGTATGGTTCCTGAAGAGGGGCAGCAGCCTTTTCAGTAGTTACAGGGGCAACAGTCTGGATGATTGACTGAGCTGGCCTTGTAACATCAGCTAATGTGGCTTTGCCACAAAGCTACTGCGAACGGCTGAAAGCAAGGGGAAACTACAGCCGTTACTTTTCCCGGGGACATGCAGCTCTACTGTATGAACATATGATGATGGCATCCTCTCGGGTAAAATATTCCGGAGGTAAAATAGTCCCCCATTCAGATCTCTGGGCGGGGACTACTCAGGAGGATGTGATCATCAGGAAAGACAATACTGGCATTCTACGGGTCGAAGCGTGGAATCTTAGAGCCCTTAATCGAGTAGGAGAATTAGAAAATTTAAAAAGGGAAATGGATAGGTTGAAGTTAGATATAGTGGGGATTAGTGAAGTTCGGTGGCAGTATGAACAGGATTTCTGGTCAGGTGAGTACAGGATTATAAATACAAAATCAGTTGGGGGTATCACAGGAGTAGGATTGATAATGAATAAGAAAATAGGAATGCAGGTAAACTACTATGACCAGCACAGTGATCACATTATCATTGTCAAGATAGATATGAAGCCAACACCGACAACAGTAGTACAGGTTTATATGCCGACTAGCTCTGCCGATGACGAGAAAATCGAAGAAATGTATGAGGAGCTAAAGGAAATTATTCAGACAATTAAGGGAGAGAAAAACTCAATTGTTGTGGAATACTGGAATTCGGAAGTAGGACAAGGAAGGGAAGGGAAGGTAGTAGGGGAATATGGTCTGGGCAAAAGGAATGAAAGAGGAAGCCACCTGGTAGAATTTTGCACAGAACATAATTTAGTTATAAGAAACACCTGGTTTAAGAATCACAAAAGAAGGTTGTATACGTGGAAGAGACCAGGAGACACCGGGAGATACCAGATAGATTTTATAAATGGTAAGACATAGATTTCGGAACCAGGTTTTAAACTGTAAGACATACCCAGGGGCAGATATAGACTCTGACCATAGCTTGTTGGTTATGAACTGTAGGCTGAAACTGAAGAAACTACAAAAAGGTAGGAAAATAAGGAGATGCGACCTGGATAAACTGAAGGAACCTGAAGTTCTTGAGAATTTCAGAGGGAGCTTTAGGCAACAATTGGCAGAAACGGGGGAAAATAAAACAGTAGAGGAGGAACGGGTAGCATTGAGAGATGAAATAGTGAAGGCTGCAGAGGACAAAATAGGTAGGAACGAAGGACCTAAACAAATCCTTGGATATCACAGGAGATACTAAATTTAATCGATGAAAGGAGAAAATATAAAAATGCAGTAAATTAAACAGGCAAAATGGAGTACAGACGACTAAGAAATGAGGTTGACAGGAAGTGCAATATGGCTAAGGAGGAGTGGCTAGAAGGCAAATATAAGGATGTAGAAGAATGTATAAAGGAAAAATAGCTACAGCCTACTGGAAAATAAAAGAAACATTTGGACATAAGAAAAACAGCTCTATGAATATCAAGGACACTAATGGAAAACCAGTTCTCACAAAGAAGGGAACGCTGAAAGGTGGAAAGAGTATATAGAGAGGCTCTATGAAGGAGATGAACTTAGCGCCAATATTGTAGAAAGGGGAGAAGAAGTAGATAAGGATGAAATAGGAGATCTATACTGAGAGATGAATTTGACAGAGCACTGAAAGACCTAAGTCGAAACAAGGCCCCTGGAGTAGATGATATTCCCTCAGAGCTATTGAAGTCTCTGGGAGAACCAGCCATGACAAAATTGTTTCACCTGGTGTGTAAGATGTATGAGACAGGTGAAATACCCTCAGACTTTAAGAAAAATGTTATAATCCCCATTCCAAAGAAAGCAGGTGCATACAGGTGTGAAAACTACAGAACCATCAATTTAATAAGTCATGGTTACAAAATATTAACACGAATTATATACAGAAGGATGGAAAAGCCGGTAGAAGCCGACATCGGGGAAGACCAGTTTGGGTTCAGGAGAAATGTAGGAACACGAGAGGCAATACTCACTTTACGGCTTATCCTAGAAGATAGATTAAGAAAAGGCAAACCTACATTTCTAGCTGTTGTAGATTTGGAGAAGGCTTTTGACAATGTTGATTGGAATAATCTCTTTCAAGTTCTGAAGCAAGCAGGAGTAAAATATAGGGAACATAAGGTTATTTACAACTTGTACAAAAACCAGACAGCGGTTGTCAGAGTTGAAGGGCATGAAAGGGATGCAGTGGTTGGAAAGGGAGTAAGACAGGGTTGTAGCCTTTCTCCAATGTTATTCAATTTGTACACTGAGCAAGCTATAAAGGAAAGCAAGGAGAAATTTGGAGAAGGAATTAAAGTTCAGGGTGAAGAATTAAAAACATTGCATTTTGCCGATGACATAGTAATTCTGTCAGGTACAGCAAAGGACCTGGAAGGGCAATTGAACGTAATGTACAGTGTGCTGAAGGTGCATATAAGATGAACATTAACAAGAGCAAAACTAGGGTAATGGAGTGCAGTGTAAGAAAATCAGGTGATGCTGTAGGAATTAGATTAGGTAACGAAGCAATAAAGGAGGTATATGAGTTTTGTTACTTGGGCAGTAAAATAACAAAAAAATGTTCAAATGTTTGTAGAACTTATGGGACTTAACTATGGGGTCATCAGTCCCTAAGCTTACAAAGTACTTATGAACTAGCTAAGACTAAGGACGGCACAAATATCCATGCCTGAGGGGGGATGCAAACCCCTGACCGTAGTGGCCGTGCAGACCGTGAATGCAGCGCCTCAGTCTTCTTGCCACCGTGGCCGGCAGTAATGTAACAAATGATGGTCGCAGTACAGAGGATATAAAATGCAGAACACCAATGGGTAGAAAAGCGTTCTTGAAAAAGAGACATTTGTTAACATCAAATATTGATTTAAGCCTAAGGAAGTCTTTTCTGAATGCATTTGTAAGGAGTGTTTCCTTGTATGGAAGTGAGACATGGACGATAAACAGTGCGGACAGGAAGAGGATTGAGGCTTTTGAAATGTGATTAGGTGCTGAAGATTAGGTGGGTGGATCGCATAACTAATGATGAGGTACTGAACAGAATTGGGGAGAAAAGAAATTTCTGGCATACCTTGACTAAAAGAAGGGATAGTTTGGTAGGGCACATTCTTAGACATCAGGGAATTGTGAATTTAACGTTGGAGGGAAGTGTGTGGGGTAAAAACCACAAAGGAAGACCAAGAGATGGATACAGTAAGCAGATTCAGACAGATGTGGTTGCCATTCTTATGTGGAGATGAAGAGGCTTGCTCAGGATAGGGTATTGTGGAGAGCTGCATCAAATCAGTCTCCGGACTGAAGACCACAACAACGACAACAATTCCATGAACAGTTGGATGAGCCTGTGTGCTGTCATGATACATTCCACACACTGTAGGAGAAATTAAGTTGTTTGATTAATCACTGGTTTTTAACATTTGTTACACAATTACTGTTTCTCACAGGTGGTTAAGATATTATGTTTGTTTCAGGAAAACCCCTGGAAATAGAAAACTAATACACAGCCCAGTCGAATCAGATACGCAGTTAATCAGGTGAGTGCATAAAGGAAATTATTGCAGAGTAAATTGAGAGCAAAGTGTGTTACCAATAGAGTAGGGCAAAAATTATCTTTACCACACATTGTCACAGAAAATGTACTACAGTGTTAATTTTATAATTTATTCTCTGTAAGCTATCTGCAGAAAGTGAAGCAAATAGATAATGGTATCACTGTATTGCATTGTATATTTATTGACATGATTTTATCCAAAACAATTTATTTTCCATCACAGTTCCACTATTTAGGAGTTGGTGACTAGTTTCGGATTTAATCTTCCATTTTCAAACCATTGGCCTTATTCCAGCCGTAATAATACACTGCATGAAGCAAATGACTGATAAAATCTGTACATTATCCACTGTTAATACATGATTACATTAAAATTTCAAAAACAGTTAAAACAGATGATGCATCCACAGGCCTCCAGTACACATTGGAGGTCTGTGGATGCATCATCAACGGTTGGAATAAGGCCAACGGTTTGAAAATGGACGATTAAGTCTGAAACTAGTCACGAACTACTAAATAGTGCAACTGTGATGGAAAAGTAAATTGTTTTCAAGATATTACCAGTTGCTGATGCTGCACCATCTTTATGATGAATTTTCATTGATTTTATCCGTTTGAAAATGGGTTTAGAAAGCCTGCGACTGTGAGATCAGTGGGTTTGTTTGTGAGTAACACTTCTGCTACCAGTCACAATTTTATTTTAAATAAAATAAAATGTGACTGGCAGCAGAAGTGTTATTTGTAAACAAGCCCAATGTTATTTATTGATTCCGGGAATCATACATTGTACAGAGGTACATAGTGGTATAGGGCAAGTCAGCAGACATAAAAATACATATACACTTATTGATGTATACCAACATAGTTATGATTTTATAATTTGGCTGGCACTGTATTTGAGATACTTACATTTTTCTTTCATTATATTTACCTGACATGTTATTGTGGTCTTCAGTCCACAGAATGGTTTGATGCAGCTCTCCATGCTACCCTGTCCTGTGCAAGTCTCTTCATATGAGAATAAGTTGTGCAACCAACTTCATTTTGAATCTGATTACTGTATTTGTCCCTCGGTCTCCCTCTATGATTTTTATCCCCGCACACACTTTCCTCTAATGCTAAGTTCACAATTCCTTGATGTCTCAGAATTTACCTGACGTATAATTCACAAGTTTTCTTTCAGTAAATTTATATTGTAAATAAAAATTCATTAATACCATAGTAGAAATTCTGAATCAAAGCAGTTTTGAATTTATGTAAACTTCTTATTGCCTTAATGTTGTTAGGTAACATATTATAGAGTCTTATGCCTGCTTGCATGGGCTCCTTTTGCTTTAGAGTCGTACAAGCAAATTGTATGTGTATATTTTGATGCTTGTATTTGTGAATATTTTGGTTTGTTGGTGCAAGCTTGTTTTTAGTATCTAAAACTTTTTGTATTAACACTACTACTTCAAAACATAAAGCGAGGGTAGTGCAAGAATATGCAATTTCTTAAATATTTACAAGAGAAACAAGGTGCTGCGCTTTCCAAGCTTCTTATGATTCTTTCTTGGGCAATGAATCAACTTTTTCCATGTGTTGAGTTTCCCCAGCAAATTAAACCATAACCCTTGAACATAGTAAACATTTTTAGAACTCACTTTGATGTACAGCCTGGAAGAAATTTGATACTATAACAAATGCTATTTAGTTTGATACATATATGTTGTTTGTCATTGTTCCATCTTAGATCAAAATCTCAAGAAATTTAGTGACATTTATAGATTCAAGTGTTTTGTTCAACAGTTATGTGGTTGTAATATGAGGCTATTTGCTCTGTATTGTGTATAGGTACATGGTGACTGCTTTCTTGATGTTTATTATCCACTTGTTCATAGTGAACCATTCTGATAGGTGAGATGTAAACTATTCTGTTTCATTCTTTAGGTCGTCTTTGATTAGTATGTTTATGTCATCAGCACATTTAATGTACTTATGATTAGGGGTAAGTGGTTATAAGTCATTTACATAAAGCAAGAACAGAATGGGTGTCAGGACAGAACCCTGTTTCATACCATATTGTATACAACCTTTTTGTGAATAGTAGGTCTGTATGGTTTTGTCCTTTGTTTTCTATAAAGAAGCCTATGAGCCCTATATAAAAGTTTTTTTCTATAATTTTAAATAAGTTAGATAGCTGAGAGACAGGCTGATAATTTGCTATGTTGGTTTTTTTCCCTTTTTTGAACAATGGCTTCATGTTTGCTATTTTCAACTTTTCTGTTAATGTTTCTTCTGAAAGTGAACTTTTCTTTATTTATTTATTTATCCATCCATATACAATAAAAATTGTATGGATGTTGCCATCATATTTGTATACAACACAAACATAAAATCTTAAGTACACCATCTACGCTTACAGACAAATAAAATATTATATTTAGTAAATTTACATGCTCATATCACTATTGATGATAATTGACGAACATACATTTGCATCTTAATGTAGGTAGTCCTGGATTTCTGAAGTCCTGTATTTTATCTTTATTTTTTATATCCTGGGGAAATCTGCTATATAGTTTTATTCCATTATATAATATACTATTTTGGGTTTTTGTTGTGTTTTTTCTATTGAGATGTAGGTGGCGGCTGGATCTGGTTTCATGTTCATGTATGGAACTGTTTGTTGGGTACTGGTTGATGTTTTCCTTTATGCAGATGGCTGACTGTAAAATGTATTTGCATGGAACAGTTAGTGTTCCCATATATTTGAATAATTCTGTACAGTGTGCCCTTGAGCTACTGTTTGTGATGATCCGTACAGCCCTTTTCTGTAGCTTGAATATTGCCTACCTATTTAGTTCGTTTGTTCCCCAGAAGATAGTGCCGTAACTAATTGATGAATGTATATTCGCAAAATATGCTGTTGTAGTACATGAGCTGCTACACACTGAATTTATAATTCTGAGTGCATAGCAAACTGAGGCTATCTTCTTCCCGAGAACAGTAATGTGTTCGGTCCACTTAAATTGCGAATCAGTGTACATTCCCAGAAATTTTGTTGTTGATACGCATTCAATATTTTCATCTTTTATTTTTAGAAAGTTAGTGACCTTTTTTCTTTTTATGTGGAAGTTGATGCTGTTGCCGTTTTTTACATTGAAGGTTAATTTGGTATTTTCTACCCACCTACTTACATGCACAAGTGTATCCTCAGCTTTCTGATTGAGTTTAATTTGTGAATTATCTGTGATTAATATATTACTGTCATCGGCAAACAGTACTGATTTGACATGTTTCACGCTCTGAGGAAACTCATTGATATATATATTAAAAACAGTATAGGTCCCAGGACACTTCCTTGGGGGACACCTATATTGATATATTCTGGCTCTGAAAGGTGTTTTGTGATGTGATTTGAGTTAATTTTAGTGATTTCCACCTGTTGCACTCTGTTTTGGAGATACGAGTGAAACCACATATTTGCTACCCCCCTTACACCTAGTGCCTCCAGTTTATTTAACAAAATAGTGTGGTCAATGTATCAAAACCTTTGGTAAGATCAAGAAAGATGCCAGTTACATAGTCACCTTTGTTCAGTGCTTTAAGTACAGTATTTGTAAATTGAGCTATAGCTGAACTTGTGCTTTTGCCCGACCTGAAACCTGACTGTTCTTCACAGGAGATTATACTTTGTTAGATGTGCCATGAGCCGATTTAGCATTATTGTTTCCATAACTTTGGAAAATGATGAAAGTAAATAGATGGGTCTGTAATTTTCTATACTTTCTATACTTTCTGGGTCACCTTTCTTATGTATGGGCAGGACTCCGGGAAACAACCTTTGGTAAAAGATTCATTTATAATGTGCGCTAAAGGGTGCCTGATGCTCTGAGTTCAGCCCTTCAGTAAGTACACAGGGATTTTGTCTATGCCTGCTGAAGATTTATTTTTGAGGTTCTGCACTACTTTGATAACTTCTTCTGCTGTGGAGGGTTGCAAGAACATTGTGTGTGGTACATTGTGCAGTGTATGTGGTTTCTGTGTGTCGTTGACAAATTTATATCGAAGTTTGATAGCAACCTTGCTGGAGTGTTTATTTGCAAAGTTAGCTAGTTTTTTCGGATCGATTACTGAGGTACCATCAAGTTGCAACTGTATATTCATTTGCCCTGCTTTTTTCCTGTTTGTTGCCTGATTGGTGACATCCCAAGCTGCTTTGGTCTTATTACTAGCTTTTTCTATGAGTTCATCATTTTGATGCCTTTTTTGCTGCTAGTAGTACTTTTCTAATATACCTTTTTTTTAAGTATTAGTTTTTATGGTGCTGAGATATCTAAGGGTTTTTGAGGATTGCCTTATCCCATTAGTAATCCCGTTATTCTTATTTTGTGTTTTAATTACTCTTAGTGTTTTGGGAAACACTTCTTCAGATTTAAATTTAAATATTGATAGAATCTTTGAAAACTTCCCATTCACTGTGGACTCTCTGTACACTTCTGCCCAGGATTCACTGGCAAGCTGTGAGGCAAATATGGATCTATTTGATTCGGAGAAAACCCGAGTGTACTTGAGAAGTTTGGTGTTGGTTTCTACATTTATATTTACTTTTAGAAACTGACTGGAATGGTCAGAGATACCAAGATGATCTACTACAACATTGCACATATCTTTTTCAATATCTGTTAGCATGTGGTCAATACATGATGCTGAATTTGTTGTTATTCTTGTGGCAGTGTTTATCAATGTTGATATATTATAGCTGTGTAAGGTGTTTAAGAAATTGATACATGTCCCATCAGAATTCAATGTGTTGATATTTAAATCTCCACAGATGAGGAGTCTGCCTTTGGATTTAGAGACCATGTCCAATGCCTGTGTAAGCTTTACAATAAAAATATCCATGTCACCACTGGGAGCACAGTAAATACATAATACAGTGAGCCTTTCGAGTACATTTAATTTACTTATTTCTATAGCTGAAATTTCTATATGTTTTTCTTCACTTAATGCTATAATGTCATCCCTAATTTTGAACACAATCCCTTCCTTTACATATATGCATGATCCTCCACATTGCAAAGTGGTTCTACTATAATGACTTGCTAGAACATATGACTTTAGTGCAACATGTGTTAGTTCATGTCCCTTACACCAGTGTTCTGTTATACAAACAAGAGAGCTGTTTAGAGTTTGCAGTTCCACTTCTAATTGTTGCACTTTATTGCTTATGGACTGGGTGTTTTGATGGAATACTGAAAAGCACTGTACTACTCGTTTCTTCTTTTGGGACCTTGTCTTCTTTAGTGGAATTTGCTGGGACTGGTGCTGATGTAGAATCTTCTTCCAGCCGTGATGTAAGCCTAATTTTTTAGGCTGACGGTGGCACAATTTTCTTCGATTTTGGGTTGTTTTGGCATTTTTGAGTATCTTTAGTCGAAACTGATTGGATAGCAATTGGTTGCCTTGTAGTGTGATCGTCTTTTTGAAGTAGTTTTATTAACATTTTACCAATGTATGACTTCCCAGCGTGGTTGTAATGTTGTCCATGTTTTGTGAATAGATCTCTTGAATTTGGAAGCTCACAGAACGTTACGTTTTGGAAAGACTTGCATATTTTGTGGAATTGTCTGTTTGCTTTTGCAAGTTCCATATTTACGATTGAGTTTTCTTGCAGGTCATATCTGTGAGGCCTACTAGTAACTATGATTTTCGGCACTTTAAGATCACGCAGTGTAGATTTTAAACACCGTGTGGCATTTTTACTCTCATTTCGATAGTCATCATTGCTGCCTCCCATGATAATGACAAAATCATTATTAGCTGAGTCACAAATTGAGTTGCTGTTTTTCAGTATCTCACATAGCGGCGCACTCGGCTTTGTTATTCCTGTGGCCATAGAAAGTGTGTTATATTCATTTATTTTCTCGGAAATTTTCCGGGTGTGGCTGTCACTCAGTATCAAGACCCGTTTTTTCACCGTTTTGCAATTTGAATTCGATTTCTTGTAACTGCATTCTGTTGGTAATTTGGTCACTGGAGATCGTTCACGACTTCCTGTTTCAGAGCCAAAATCTTCCTCTACTACCGGCAGTTTATTTGAAAGCGTTAACGCTGGATCTGCACTTACCATTTGTTTGCAGTTTTTATTTGGCACACGCCACCTTAGTCGCGCAGAATGTCCATTAACAATAATGTTTTCTTGTTCTTGGCAATGATTTTGCTCCACTTCTCTGTGTTTCGCTACTAGTTCTTGATATTTATTCAGCAGTTCTTGGTGTTTTGTATTTGTAGCCACTAAATCGTCTGGCAGCACACGTATTATTTCTTCTTTTGACTTTAGTGTATTCACTAGTTCACTTTTCGTAGCATTCACAATGCACTGCCAGCATGTCCAGTCATGATCGTCTTTTACGTATTTAAGATTTACTTTTACACATTTATCATGATACCAAGACTTTCAGTCAACACATACGATACCTCTTTTAACCTTTTCTCGCAGATTTTACACACGTCACTATGAAATCTCAAAGAAACTGGGCCGTCGTTACATGAGTACTTTCCACCTGGCGCCATCTTGGGGGGGGGGGGGGCTTTGTTATTAAGGAAGCACACCTTTTAATTGTGATCTGGTATATTATCAATACAGTAGAAAGGTTTTGAATTTAGCTCACATTTTATTTTCAACATTTCCTCTCTATCTGTTGGATATATTAAGAGAAACTTACTATCTCTGCTGTTGGTTAATAACAGACTTAAATGTTCAGAATATGTTCTCACTACCATTTTTCAGTAATTATTTGAAGAATCACCCAGTGATGGTTGATAGCAGCAGGACATATGTTAGGATTGTTTTCAATAACTGTTCATTTTTTAACTATTAAGAAAAGGCAAAACATAAAAATAAAATAAAATGTTAATATGATCACTGAACAGTTTTAAACAATGGGAACATAATACTATACATTAAAATAAGAATTATACAGAAGTGAGACATTAGTGGGACAACTGTAACTACTTTTCCAGGATGTTTTCTGTAAATTACTGAAATAGTCAATTTGTCATACTGTATAGTCGAGATACACTTATTATGAGAGTATTGGTCTTAAGCACTGATACTGTGCATGTAAGTGAAAAATATTTACCCTCTTCACAGTATTATTTTCCTGAACAGAAGTACCCAAATTTAAACATTCACTGCTTGTAACAATAAGCAGTGTCTTTTCAGCATTGATTAAACAAATTTATAATGTAGCACAAACATATGCGAGGCATGAACTGTATACTGGCACAGTCAAGGGAACCTAAGATGAAAGGGGTTCAACTTGATCAAAATTGAGTGCATATGGATTTTGACTAAATGAAATAGTGCAATTCTTGGCCTTCTTATCGTAATTTAATACCCATTTATTGAAAAATTAATAATCTTAATTAGGAACTGTTGCCGATCAGTGTAGGAGACCCAATTCATAATACCTGGTGATCAAAAAGTCAGTGTAAATTTGAAAACTTAGTAAATCACGGACTAATGTAGTTAAAGAGGTAAAAATTGACACACATGCTTGGAACGACATGGGGTTAGAACAAAACATCTACCATTATCGGGCCTTTTTCTTCGAGGAACTGCATGATTCTGGTTTTGTAAATGCTACCATGAAGGGTGAGAGGTACGCCAATATGTTACAGAATCACATCATCCCCAGCCTGGTTGATAAACACCTGCTGGAACGTACGATTTTTATGCAGGGTGGCTCTCCACCCCATATTGCTAGATGCGTGAAATATCTCTTGTGCACATCATTTGATGATAATCATGTGCTCAGCCACCACTTTCGTCATGCCTGACCTTCCAGGTCCCCAGACCTTTAGTCCATACAATATTTTTTAATTTATTTTTTGGTTCTAATAAAACTCCATGTCATTCCAAGCATGTGTATCAATTTTTATCTCTCTATCTACATTATTCCGTGATTTATTAAGTTTTCAAATTTATACTGACTTTTTGATAACCCGGAACAATTAAGTCAATGTTAATAACAACCTTTTATTGTATACAACAAGAAAATACAGCTTATATTTATATTTCTACACAGTCTCCAAACAGATTGAAGCACTTGTACCTTCTTAAAAGTTTTGAAATACCTCATGCATAAAAATTGTGCCACCTGTGAACATAGACAGCCTCTCATGGCATTTTTGAAAATTTTTCATTGACACACAGCTAGATGTAAGCCACTTTTTTATATGTGGGAAGAGATGCAAGTCACTAGCAGTACAAAGGATGAGCCAAAACACCTCATTTGAACTTCTTGTTTTTGCTGTGTGAGACCGAGCATTGCATGCAGGAGCAAAACTCCAGATGTCAGAAGACTATGATTTCTTGTTTTAAATTGCTCTTCTTAACTGTTACAGAACTTCGTGTTAGACTGCATAAGTGATAGTTGTACCACTTTTCAGAGAAGCAATATCCTCACATTCCACACAACAGGAGCCTTGACTCTTTTCACTGACAAAGTCTGATGGGTTTTCTTTGGCTTACTTGGAGGAAAAGTAAGTTCCTCTTATATTGGCAGCTGTATTGTCTCATCACAGCTTACATCCAGCTTAAAAATACATCTCTTTGAAGTCTATGGCAGAACCCATTCATTTATACCAGCACTCATTCATTTGGTTGTTTGGTCATTGGTCAGCAGTTCTACTACAAAAAAAAAAAAAAAAAAAAAAAAAAAAAAAAAAAAAAAAAAAAAAAAAACCATGTGATATCCTAATTCTCTGGCCTTAATGACATGTAACAAACTCAGAAAATCATCAGAAAGATACTGTAATTGTTCATGAGGACATTTTTGGCAGGGAAAGGTGTAATAGATTTTTTTTCCATGAATGTTTGGACCATAAGCCACACTCAGATTACACTGAATTTTAACTACTGAGTGATGTTACAACCAAAGAAATCTTATATAATGCCACATATTTTCCACTTTGTGGGAATTGATATTGTGTCATTCATATGATTAGGGTATAACTGGCAAATATGTGATGGTACAATGCTCCATCTTGTACAGCTGGAAGCTTATGGTGTACTTACTGTTCTTCAAGTGGCAGCACTTAATTTCCGAACAGCATTTCTATCAATAAAATCAGAAAAATCTGATGGACATGAGAATATGAATGTATCATTGAAATGTAAACTTATTTGCTGCTGTGACTTCAGACCAGCTAAAGTAAATTAGTAGCAAAGTGTTTGAAATTAATTGAGTTCAGCTGATGTAAATATGTTACTCAAGAGAGGGAAAACAAGTCTTTAATTTGACAGTGATTTTTCCTTCTTAATCTATATGTTACTGCATAAAATTTTTCCTAAACAAGGATGTACACAGTCTGATAATTAAAATAAATTTTGATTCCCATCATTTTCAGTACCATAACATTAACACTTCAGAAGATAAATAATTATATTTTGTAGTTGAAATAATTTCATACTGTTCTCCTTTCATTTACAAAACATGTTTATAGTAGGTACTTTATTGCCAGAATTTTGAAAGAAATAATAGTGGATGCTTGATGTTGAAATTAATAAATGAAGTAGGAATGCAAAGAAAGTAGGATGGAGGACCTATTGATATCTGCACTATTACTTGTACTACATAGTCCAATGGTGAAATGAAATCAAGAGAGAGATTGGCAAGAACTGGATTACCTGACCAAACTTAAGTGAATATTTGATATCAAGCATCAGTGGATTTATCTTAAGAGAACAACAATTGAAGGAAGTGTCTAAACATCACAGAGATATACACTGCCATGCATACAGAAAATTGTGGTTGTCTGCTGCATTATGACTCATAGCATGGCAAAAGTCAACAAAACCTGATATTTGGTAAAGGGAGTCACATAAGATAGGTATTAATGTATTCTTATAATGAGTTGTGTTATGAAGTTTAGCCTAAATATCATGGCATCAAAACAGAAAATGTTTGGGATGTCACTGGTAGGTAGGGTCTGTAATATTGTTCCTGTGGCAGTTGTGGAAGATAACTGTAGCCTTTCGTATTTCATACATGAGTATGTAAAAGAAGAGATTTTTATGTTACACAAATTTTAAAGCTTCATTTCTTTCACAGCTTAATTTTTACCGAGAGTAATGGGTAGTGCAATATATGTGGATGAGGAGATTTACTACACACATTAAAATTACTTAATGCTATATATACACACTTATAGACTAACTATTTAGGTAGATGCTTGTCAAAAAGTATCACACAGCAGGTGGTAGGTTATTATACAGGGTGGATCTGAAATGAATGTAAAAATGAGAGGGCTATTAGAGTGGGTTTTAACACGCATATTTCAAATAGCAACCTATGTGCACATCCCTTAGTGTAAAATGCTGAGCATAATTGAATAGCATCGCATGCTGCCAAGATGGTAGGCACATAACATGCAATCTGCGTCATCACAGAACAGGGCCTGCAGGGCAACATTTTCAATGTATTTGCGACACCAAGGTAAAAGAGATGTTTGGGTGAATGTTTTTGACATTATAACTCATTCTATCAGCTCTTCATTACTCTCAATGGGTGTTTCATAGACAACAGATTTCAAAGGCCGAGAGGAAGAAATTAATGGGTGTCAAGTTGGGGGGACATGCAGGTCATGTTACTGGCCTGCTGCACCCCATCCAGTTATCACCAAAGGTTTCATCCAAATGCTTGTGCAAAGTGCACGTATCCATCATGGTGTTGGTACCACATTTGCTGTCACACATCGAGTGGAACATGTTCCGATAACAGAGTTTCTCATAAATAGCTTATGTAACTGTTTGCATTCAGTTATCATGGGAACATGCATTGGCCAACCAGATTATTGCCTACCAAACCAGCCAAAATGCTGACAGAAAAGTGATCTTGGTGACCACGAACAAAGGCAGCTTGCGGATTGTCCCTTGCCCACGTGTGTTGATTGTGACTGTTGAACACACCATCTCATGTAAAGGACCAGAGTTCAGAAATTCTGGTTGAATGGCACACTTTTGCAATGACCACTGGCAGAATTCAATTCGACATGAAACATTGTCTGCCTTAAGGGGCTTAAACCTTCTGAAGGGGATATGGGTGCAAATCATATTCATTCCACACACACCAAATTGTGGAATGGCTTACAACAATTTGTCACGCAACACACCACTATCTTGTTGAGGGTATGCTTTGCAGCAGTGCTAGTGGGCCCTCTTTAAACCCTGGTGTATGCATGATATATGTTGACGACCACATTTGTCAAGCCTTCGCACCTTTAACACAAAATGAATACATCAGGTTTTGAAGTAGGCCTTAAAATCACATGTGCCATTACAAGTAGATGCCAGTGGTAAACTTACCTCAAGTGAACATGTATCTCTTAGTGACCTATGGTTGGCAATAAATAGTCATGGATCTGTCAGTCGACGTTTTGGAAACTGCTGAAGGTACAAACATTGAGCAGCATGAGCATTTCCATACACTGCCCCATGAACATAGTGCATGTCTACCCTTTCCATCCAAAACCAGCCCTCCATTTCCTCCACACAGTAACAAACACAAGAGTGTCGCTGTTTGATTACAAACTGACACAGGGTGAACTAGAGTGTGTAGTGTGCAGAGGTGCTGCCACGCAAAACATTATGTAGTTAATGGAGATGTGGAATGGGTCCTTCTAGATGCCATCAAGAGGATGCAGCCAACTGCAAGTGGTGGCTCATGTAGGTACCAACGATGTGTATCGCTTTGGATCAGGAGATGTTCTCCAGTTTCAAGCTGCTATCTGAAGTGGTAAAGCCTGTCAGTCTTGCTTGCAAGATGAAGGCAGAACTCACCAACTGCTGCGTAGTTGACAGGAGTGACTGTGGACCTCTGGTACAGAGCTGAGTGGGCTCAGATGGTTTTGCAACCATGTACGCTGCAGATTCCTCAACTTGCACTATATTCTGGGTTCTGATAAGTTGGTCAGGTCTCCACTACATGAAGGAAATGGCTATGCAGGTAGCAGGGGCTGTGTGGTATGCACTAGGAGGTTTTTGTTTATGTTAGAGAGCCTCAGGCACATACAAAAGGGTACATGTAAAACATAGAACAAACACAGATATAAAACGTATTGGTCTAACAGTTGTAAATTGTCATAGTTGCAGAGGGAAAGAACCAGAGCTCCAAGCACTAATAGAAAGTACTGAATCTCAAATCATTATAGGTACCAAAAGCTGGATAAATCTGGAGATAAGCCCCACTGAAATTTTTAGAAAGGGGCAAATGGGGTTCAAAAATTATAGAGTGAATAAAATAAGTTGTGGCATAGAATTTTCTGTTGCAAGTGCTTTATTGTGTAATGAAATTGAAGTAGATAGTTCCTATATAGTTGGTATCAGTAGGGGTTATACCTGACAACAAGAATAAATTAATAATTGGTTCTTTTTACTGACCCTCTGGCTCAGACAATTTTATTGTAGGAACATGCAAGGAAATCCTGGATCAAACTTCAAAAGTATACCCAAAGCATACAATTTTAATTGGTCATGACTTTAACATACCCTCAATATGTAGGCAAAAGTAGGCCTACATGTTTAAAACCAGTATCAAGCATAAAACATCATCCGAAATTGTACTGAATGCATTCTCTGAAAATTATCTGAAGCAGTTAGTTCATGAACCCACTAGAATAGTAAATGGTTGTGAAAACATAGGCTACTTGTCCCCTTAACAACAAATACTCTGAAGCTAATAAAAAGCATCAAACAGACACAAGGATCAGTGAACACAAAATTGTCATAGTGAGACTGAATATTGGCTTTGCCAAATCCACCAAAATTAAAGAAAAAGTATATTTATTCAAAAAAAGGAGATAAGAATTTGAAAATCGTTTTTCTGAGTGAGAATCTCCAGTCCTTCAAAACTAACTATGTGAATGTAGATCAGATGTGGCTTACATTTAAAGAAATAATGTCAACATCTATTGAGAGATTTATACCAAACAAATTAACAAAACAGGGGGATGACCTGCAGTGGGACACAAAACAGATTAGATCACTCATGGGGAAGCACTCTACACACTGAGCAAAATGCAGAGGTCCTAGGTTCGAATCCCAGTTCCAATACACACTTTTAATCTGACAGGAAGTTTCATGTTACTGCACATTTTACTGCAGAGTGAAAAATATCAGTCTAAAACTAAAGTGATATCTGGTGTTCCCTGGGGAAGTGTTATAGGGCCGCTTCTGTTCCTCAGCTTTACAAATGGTTTAGGAGACAATCTTAGTATCTTGCTTAGACTGTTCGTGGATGATGCTGTCATTTATCGGTTAGTAAAGTCAATAGAAGATTAAAAGCAACTAGAAAATCAGTTAGATAAGTCATCTTCATAGTTCAAAAATTGGCAATCAACCCTCAATAATGATACGTGTGAAGTCATGCAAATGACCACAAAAAGGAATCCATTAAACTTCATTTACACAAATGAATGAGTCAAATCTAGTCAATTCACCTAAATACCTATGAATAACAATGACAAATAACTTAAACTGGAAAGAACACACTAAATTTTGCAGGGAAGGCAAACAAAAGGCTATGTTTCATTGGCAAAACACATATAAGATGCAACAGTTGTACTAAAGAAACTGCCCACACAACACTTGTGCATCCTATTTTGGAGTGTTTCTGCAGATTGTGGGATCCACACTAGGTGGGATTGACGGAAAATTTAGAAAACGTTTAGAGAAGGGTAGCTTGTTTGTATTATTGTGATAAAGGGGAGAGAGTGTCTTGGAAATGATGCATGAGTTTGGGTGGAAATCATTACAAGAAAGGCATTATTGATTGGAGCAAGATCTATTTCCAAAATTTGTTTCACCATTATCTCTTACAAATGCAAACATATATTTTTTAGCACCCACCTACATAGGGAGATGATCATCGTAATTAAACAAGAGAAATCACATTGAAAACTGAAAGATTTAGGTGTTTCTTTCTCCCATGAGCTATTAGAGAATGGAACTGTAGAGAAATATTATAAAAGCAGTTTTACGAACCCTCTGCTATTCTCTTCAATGTGACATGCAGAGTAGTTATGTAGATGTGCATGTGGACGGCCAAAAACAATGCGTCCACATCCCAGTAAACTGTGTTGTCCAACCTGGAATGCTGAATACAGCATTTGCAAAAAAACGTCATAAACATTCAACCCAATGTCTCTTTTACTATGGTGTCACAAATACATTGTAAACGTTGCCCTTCAGTCTGGCTACTGTGAGAACTCAGGTGGCATGTTGTGTCTCTACCCTCTTGGTAGTACAACACCTAGTGCCTCACACTAAGGGATGAGGACATGAATTTGTACATGAAATATGCTTGTTATGATGTACTCTACTAGCCCTTTCAGTTTCTACTTTCATTTCACATACACCCTGTATAATCTCATTCCAGTGTGTTACTTTGGACCTTCTGAAATATTGTGAATTCTACCTCCAAGCTGACCTAACTCTGTCTGACAGTCTTTGAGAGGCTAACTGAGTACTGACCATCTGCCATGTCATCCACCTCCTGAGGTATGTGGTATGGAGGGGGATGTGGTCAACACCCCACACTCCCTGCTGCTACGTTAGTTTTCGTGACCAGAGCCGCTACTTTTCAATCGAGTAACTCTGCAGTTACCCTCACAAGGGCTGATTGCACCCCACTTGCCAACAGTGCTCGGCAGGCCCAGAGGGTTAGTTTACCCATCCGAATGCTAGCCAAGCCCGGCAGTGCGTAACTTTGGTGGTCTAATGGTAACCAGTGTGTCCACTGGGGCACGGCCATTGGTGAATTCTACCTTTATGTTAGCTCTGTTTCTGGTTTCATGAGTGTTGATAGATATTCTGCTCTGTAATGTATTTATTTGCTTTTTTTACAGATAGAAGGCGTGTTTTTATATAGAGTGAAAGTACAGTTAATATATTTAATTCTTTGATGTGCTCTTAACATGCTTCCTGGCTTTTAATTCCAGTAATTGCTCTTACAGCTTTCTTCTGCCTTATGAACACTGTATGAGTACCAGAAGAATTTACCCATAGTTTTATTGAATATTGCAGGCGGGACGGAAAGAAGGCATAGTATGATGATAGCAGCTGCTGTCTGATAACTATAGTTTAATCAGCTTAACAGGAAGACTAAACTAGACAGTTTGGTACACAGCTGTTCATTGTGGTTGTTCCATGTCAGTTTGGGATCCTGGTGCATTCCTAGAAGTCTGGTAGAGTCAGTCTCATTTGCCTTTTCCTGTAACAAGAAATACATTGTGTCAGTTTTAGTATTGTATAGGGTGAGATTGTTATTATAGAGCCATATGCCAGATTTGTAAAGAATGGCTTTTTTTTTATTCTTCACTCACTCTAAGTTGTTATCCATAGTAACCAGGGTAGTATCATCACATGCATTGGCTTATGAGGCAACAAATTAGGCAATTCATTCATGTACACCAGAAAAAGAAAGGGTCCCAGAACCAGGTACTGATGTCTCTGACAACTAGTTGGGCATTGGATTGACATTTATTTACCATAAGCTCCTGATTTTCGTCAGTCAAGTAGATACCTAGGGAAGCAAGGACTGATTCCTCTCATGAGAGATGACTCATTTTCCATATCTAATACATACATTGCAGTGTAAAGTGCTATTATTTAACTACCAATAGGATCTAATCTGTTTGAGGAATAATGTTGGTTATGACAAACTAATTGCATCAATGTATCAATATTTTTTTAAATACAGAATGGAGAGAAAACAGGCCTAGCAGTTGATGATGTACTATAGTATCAACACAGGAGATCATGGTCCAACTGGTCAGTGACACTAACCACTGTGTTACATCGACTGTTTCACAACTTGGAACTGTATAGAATATAACGCTGACATACATTGTTTGTAGTTAGATATATCATGAGCTGCATAACAACAGTTTTCTTAATAACACAAGTAAGAATAACAGCAGACTTGATATTGATTGCAAAGTGTTGTCGCCATTGTCTTCTTGGCTGCACCTTTAATCATAGCTGAATATACCTGTGTGCTGACATGATACATTGGACACTTCCTGTATGATAAACATAGTTTATAATAGAAATTAAGGTGTTTGATTATTCACTGGTTTCTAACATTAGTTACACAATTACTGTTTGTTACTGGTGGTTCAGATGTTATGTTTGTTTCATAGAAGATATCTTCTTACGTTTTACAGAAATTTGTAGTAGACTGCAGAAGTTATAGCTGTACACTTTCAAGAAAAAACATTGAGTAAGATATTACTCGCATCCTGAATAACAGAAACCATAACTTTCTTCATTGAAAAAGTCTAATGGGTTTCTTCACATAGGCCACCAAAATCTCATCACCAATTAGATCATGTTTAAAAATACTTCTCCTTCTAAGGCAATGGCACAATCTATTCATTTATGGCAGAACTCATTCATTTTGTTGTTTGGCCCTATGTCAGCAGTTCTATTAACCAAAGGGCACGAAACTTTTAATGCCCTAGTCTTATGGTCACAATGTTAAGTAAATAACTCTGAGAAATATCAGGAAAATCAACGAATTGTGTGGAGGAAGAGATGGAAGTCACCAGGGACCAAGTCCAGGTAGTACAAAGGATCATCCAAATCATCTCATTTGAACTTGTTGTTCTTTCCATGTGAGGCTGAAAGTTGTCATGAAAGGGCAACACACTAGCTGTCAAAATGCTACAACACTTTTTTTGAATTGCTCTTCTTATCTTGTTCAGAACTTTGCTGTGGACTGCAGAGTTGATAGTCTTATCACTTTCCAGAAAATCAAAGATTAGGATATCCTTTGCATCCCAAACAACAGGAGCAATGACTTTTTTTACTTAAACAGTCTGATGGGTTTCCTTTATTTATTTATGTGAATGTTTATGACATTCTGCAGGACTGAATTGAGGGGCAAGTCTCCATGGTCCTGGAGTGGGTCAGTACTTCAAATTGTAACAGAATAGATAAAATGGAAAGTATACCAATCCTACACTCATTACTGGCCTAAGCATAAGTAAAAAGAGCCAACAGAAATAAGCTTAATTTTTTTAAAAATTTTCTAAGAATTCCTCTACAGAATAGAAACAGTGAGCCATGAGAAAACTTTTCAGTGTGTACTTGGAAGCTTTTTGGATTACTACTAATATTTTTCAATTCTTATGGCTGCTTATTAAAAATGGATGTGCCAGAATACTGCACAACAGCCAAGGAGGTGTGATCCAAATGCAGATTTTCTTTTTTGCCTTGTATCATCTGAGTGAAAGCTGCAAACTCTTGGGGATAACCATATATTATTAGCAACAAATAATATTTAAAAGTATTGAGAAACCTAGATCAGAATTCCCAAGTTACTAAACAGGGGTCAACAAGAGCTTCATTAACTTACACATTATATTGCTTGAACTGCCTGTTGCTGTGCAATAAATACCCTTTTTGAACTGGAGGACTAACTCCAAAAAATAAACACCATATGTCACATGTAAATAAAAATAAGGACACAGACTTCATTTCATGTTATACAATGACTTGTACTGGATAGTATTCTAATGGTAACCAATCCTACATTTACTTTTTGAAGAAATTCCTGAACGTGAATTTTCTAAACAGCTTATTATCTGAATGCCTAGTGAAATGGAAATGATCATTTGGCAGTTTTGGCTATGAGTTCCCATACAGGATTGTTCGGCCACTGTAGTGGAAGTCTTTTTACTGGACATCTCTTGAGTGAGTTGCGTGTCGATGATAATGAAATGATGATGATGATTAGGCCAACACATGACTCCCAGTACCCTGCTGTGAATCGAACCTGGCCTCCTGCATGGTAGTCAGTGTTGCTATTGACTGAACTACAGTGAGGAACTATGCCTACGAATTTGAACTGTTCAGTCTCACTTAACATGTACCTATTCTGTGTAATCAGAAAGTCAGTTTTGGTTGAATTGTGTGTTAGAAAGTGTAAAAACTGAGTCTTACTGTGGTGTAGCATCAATGAATTTTCTACAAGTCATGAACTCATTTCTTTAACTGCATTATTTGATATTGCATCAATATTGCCAAAACCATGCT